>JAHIAM010002066.1:0-46402 GCA_021605205.1 Aegilops longissima | reverse complement strand
TCGACTTTTTCATCTCCGTCACCGATTTTGCAGCCGTTGGATACGAATCAAGGGCTCGCGCTCATCTTCAACCTCCACCTCGAGCCGCCACCACCACCACCCAAACAGCAGCCTCACAAGCGGGCGTGCGCCCGCCTCGCCCGCCTGAAAACACTCCCCACCGCCGTCCGCCGCCTGCCATCCTCTAGGCCCCCATGCCGAGATTTTTCTCCGGATCCCACGCCACCGCCTCGCCATCGCCGGGCGACCACCGCCCCCATCCCGAACCCAAGATAGATAGGGGGTACCTCTCCCATGAGCCTCCTCCCCGCCAAGGCTGGTTCTTCCTTCACCCCACGAGCCCCAGCCCCTTAAAATCGATCGACCCAAAAGTCGATTCACCGACTAAAGTGTAGCTAATCGGAGCACCATCGCAAGCAAGAGAAAAGCGAGAGCAAGAGCGAGCAAGAGCTAAAGTTGCAGGAGCTCCTATCGATGTGGACGCCGCCACCGAGGGAGCGACGCTGGAGGAAGTGGCCGCACGACGCCCGGATGGAGCTGCTGCCGGTCGGCTCGGGACCGAGCGCCGCAGCACCATGAGATCGAATCAAGAAGAAAATGCGGCGATTAGTGTACAACCTCTTGGTGGCGCCGATTAGGCCGCAGCTTCATCCGAGGAAACGGTGATGATGATCCTCTTCCGTGGTGCAGTGAAGACGGCGTGGGGAATGGAGGTGGCGCGAAAGACGAGGGGAACATCGGGCAGCTCCTTAGAGGTGGAGGACGGGTGGCGAACCAGCGGGACGATGAGATCGACGATGGATCCTCATCCGGTATGGTGGATGAGGGATGTCGAGGTGTTGCTGGACGACTTGCCGAGGAAGAGGCTCCGCCGGGTGGCGACGGAGCAGGGTGTGGGGTTTCATCGCTGGTTTTCGCGCTATCCGAGGAAACGGTGATGATGATGCTCTTCCGTGGTGCAGGTGAAGACAGCGGTGTGGGAATGGAGATGGCGCGAAAGACGAGGGGAACATCGGGCAGCTCCTTGGAGGTGGAGGACGGGTGGCTGAACCGGCGGACGATGAGATCGACGACGATCCTCATCCGCACGGTGGATGAGGGACGCCGAGGTGTTGTTGTGGATGACATCATCGGGGAAGAGGCTCCGCTAGGTGGCGAACGGAGCAAGGTGTGGGGTTTCGCTGGTTATCGCGCCTCGCTGTAATGTAATGGGTGGGCGGATGGGATGGCAGGGGGAACCATGGCTTAGAGACGCTTTGTCCGATATGTGGGTAGTTACAAAAGTACCCCCACCAATTTGAGGCGGTTCTTTCGGTTCAGGGTACCACGGGCATTTCATGGTCGGGATTTCACAGAGGTGGGATTTTTCAAGGTTGTAATTTCGAATAGCAAGGCGCTGGTTGAGATGGAGGAGTTGTTTGAGCACAACGAGACAAAGATATATCTTAAATATTTCGGCTAACAAGGCGCTGGGTTGAAGAGGCGGAGTTTCAAAGACGATAGACAGAGACGCTTAGCTTGAATTTTCGCATAACAAGGCGCAGCTTGAAATTTCGAAGAACAAGCTTAACGTACCCAAAAACAATTTGCACCTCAACACGCACAACACACACACAAACACCATTTAGACTAGAGTAAGGTACATGTGCATTGCACGATGAGATTTGGCAACCAAATTATGAATAAATACCACATTATAGCATGCAAGCTTTGAGTCATATATGCATGATGTAGATGTTCGCTTAATTTTATAGTTCATTTCATTCAAAATCATCTAGTTTTTATAAGAAAGCTAATCTATTTTAAGATTCATGGAATTGTGCATTGTAAGACATAAAGTAAAAACAAATAATGGCAAATCATGTAGAAAACATTTGGGCAATTCTGATACGGAAGATTCTAGAACAAATAAGAAGTGCTTGTGTTTTGATGTTTGTGCATTATGCTTAAGTTCAACCATGGAGTCTTCTAGATTATACATGTGGCGTAAATCTGTGGAATCTAGATGATATCCAACGCCAATAGTGCTCAAATTTGCCATCTTAGGACCATCGGATTCGCTTCATCCAACGCACCATCTTTCAAAGTTAAAGTTACCCGCATAATAATATAAAAAATATAAAAGATAATATATATATATATAGGGTATAGATATAGATATGTGATGCGGTCACCATCATCTCCAATTAGAATAGTGTGTCCATGCACGGATGCGACGTACAAATGATATCTCGCCATCTGTATCTCAAATTCAAATCACCGACCTTGTTCAATGTGTATACATTACAACATGCTCGCTTCCAAACCACACCGCAGATCTCCGTATATTCACGCATGCATGGGTTTCAAACATCGTGATCTCTTATTCAAATATTTGAATTCAACTTACATTGCTTATGACCTCACCTATTCTTTTACACCCACACAATAGTCTTCCCTTTATAATTGTACCACTAACTTTCTCTCGTGCATGCATGCACACACACTACCAATGGCATTATCCACTAACTTTTTCTTCAGTCGGTCTCCCATCAAGGCACACACCCACACACATCCCCTCTCCATCATATCGGCATTCTTTATCTCTCACGCTGCATGCGCAACGATCGATGTTCCTATATGTATGTGTGTATATAGCTAGGTCTTTCATTGTTTTCCACACAAACCGATCAATCGATATATCCAAAGGAGGTCTCACCCTTTCTCGCCGGATTTCGGTTCCGCAGACCTTGAGGTTCAACACTGGGTGCGCGCGAGATCTCGCCCTCTACCCACGCCGCACCCCGCCGCCTCGCTAGGATCTAAACTACGAAAGGAACAGCACAAGAGACACAAGGTTTATACTAGTTCGGGCCACCATTGTGGTGTAATACCTACCTAGTTTGTGGTGTGGTGGATTGCCTCTTGGGCTGATGGTGATGAATAATACAAGGAAGAACAGCCTCGCGAGGGTCTGTTCTTGGCCGGCGCGATGAACTGCTAGGTGGATTGCCTCTTGGGCTGGTATGTCGATGCAGACGCGCAGCCCACCATCCTCGCCTGGATGGGGAGCTACGGCAGGTAGGCGGCGGCTGCCACTCATGACTCTTGACTCCTGCAGCTCCTGAATGATCTTGCCGACGAACTCCCGAGGGTTCGCCTCCTTGCCTTGCTCCTTCTTGAGGGAAATATGCTCAAGCACGCCTGTGGTGCCCAAGCGCCTCCCTCGTGACCTTAGCAAGGTCGGTGGCCTCCGTGGGGAGCCCCCGAGCCCCGCCGAGGAGGGCGCGCTTCCTATGCGATAGAAGGAGGTTCCCGAGCAAAGCGCTGACTCGAGGGGCCTGCCTCCCGAGGGGCCGGGCCGACGATGTCTTCTTCTTCTTGGGGCGGTCTGGAAGCCTCTCTGCCGCGATCCGGTCTTCTAGTGATGCGGCTCGAAGGCTCGCCCAGGAGCACATCGCGCCTTTTCTTCGAGGCACCGTGATGACTCCGCCACTTCCGCATCTTGAGGATGTTGTAGCTGCAGGGTTAAGGCCATGAACTTGGCCAGCGCTGGGTACCCGAGGATGGCGCCATGGCAATGCGTAATGTGGGCGACGCCGGTCGGTGAGCTCGGTGCGGTAGTTGTCGCAGGCGCCAAGGTGACAGGAGGCGAACCTGCCCGATCGGGACCGTGGAGCCGCTTGTGACCCCGTAAAACGCTTTGGTTGGCTAAAGCTGATTGTAAGGCACTTGGAGATTGTTGAACGCTTCACGTACATGACGCTGAGCCCTGCCCCGCCATCGATGAGGGTCTTGGTGACTAGCACGCTGTCGATGATTGGGGAACAAAGCATCGGGAGGACTCCGCCGTGGCTGCACACTTGAGCTGATCCGCTAAGCTAAACGTGCTGGTGCACGCCGACCACCTGAGGGGGCGTGTGGCTTCGAGCTTGGGGAGGACGGCATTCACTTCACGGGCGAACTTTGAAGATGCGCTGAGAGGTCAGGCTTGAGCTCCGCCCAGATGCAGCGATCGCTGCTGCTCCCGGAAGCCCCCACCCCTTGTCCCGATGATGGTCTTCATTTCTCCTTGGCTGCGTGGCAGAGGAGGAGGCTCATGCTGCCTTGCGGGCGATCTCGCGAGGCTGATCCCTCCAACCTCCCTTGCGAGGCGGGTCCCGCCAGCGATCCTCGCGAGGTTGGTCACGCCACCCTTGGCGAGGGCCGTGGTCTTCCCAAAGGCCCCGCTGCTCCTTCCTCCCACTCGATCAGAGCCCCGGGTCGCTGCGGTCGGACGCCGCCGATCCTCCCTTCTCAGACGGCTCGTAGCTCTTGACATTCGCTGGTGTTGTGGGTGTGGAGGTCATGGTACACGCAGCACGCTGCCCTTGGAAGACTCTGGGCTGATCTCCGCCTCGCTGGTGTCCGGTTCGCCATGCGAGCACGGCAGCCCCTTGCGCTTCACATCCTGGCCTTGGGCTTATTCTCTTCGGGTCTGCGGCAGCAGCTCGAGGAAGGAGAGACGCCTTCCTTCCCTCGGCGCACTTGGTCGCCAAGTTGAACAGCTCCAAGGAAGTGCACAAGTCTTCATGCATCGCCAGCTCCTCCTTCATCTTGACGTCACACACACCATCGGAGAAGGCGGAGATGATGGCCTCATCGGTCACCTTGGGAATCTTGAGGCATGCGTTGTTGAAGCGCTGGATGTATTACTGCAGGGTCTCCCCTGGCTGCTGCTTGATGCGGCGCATGTCACTCAGCCGGTGGCCGGTCACGAGTACCTTGAAGTTGGCGATGAAGCGCCGCGATCTCGCCCCAGAGGAGATCGTGCTCGGGCCAGTTCAGAGCCAAAGCGGGCTCTGCCCTGAGCGCCATGGGAAACCAGTTCGCCATAACCTTCGCCTCGCTGGCGGCTGATGCCCAGCTCAGAGCCGAGGGACTTCGCTGGGTCGGCTGCACTGTCAGAAGCGAGGAGGCATGTCCGCTTGAACTTGCCGGGCCACGCGACGCCGCGTAGCTCGTGGTGAAGGCACGCAGCCCGCCGCTGCTACGGAGGCCTTGGGTGATGAAGGGATTGGTCTTGGGGTCCCCATGGGCTGCAGCCGAGCAGCACGGGTCTTGACGCGTCGGAGCAGAGCGTGGTCGCGACGAGCTGGAGCGGGAGCACTCGGCAGCTTCTGCGGGCGAGGGACCTCCCCGCAGTTTCGCTTGTTGCTGCTGGGCGCCGGACGGAACGGGTTCCGCCAGGACCACGCGCTTTGGGGCTGTGGCGCTTGAGGGGAGGTGGCCGAGGCGCCTCGAGCTTGCCGCCTGCAGCAGACGGGCGCGTGCAGCGGGATGACGGCGCGAGGGAGCCTCTACGGCGCGGACGAAGCTCGGCGACGCGTCGAGCCACTTTCGAGACGCTGCCGACGGACGATAGTGCAGGAGCTCGTTTGCCGCGATGAGCGCAGCTCGAGCCTCCATGGGCGCGCGGAATGCGCGAGACGAAGAAGCAGCCGGGGCGAGTGAGGGGGTAGAAGTGCGGCCGTCTTGCCTCACGGAGGGATGCTGGGACGATGCTTGCTGCTTGTTCCCCGTCGGGCCGGTGGCGGCGTTGACGGCAGGCGACGGGGAACGTCGAGGGCGCCCGCCAACGGGAGCCGTCTGGGCGACACGGGAAGCGAGAGCGGCTCGGCGCTCGGCGCGGGCCCGACGAGCGTCAGACATGGATGCGGTGGTCGACGGAGAACAGGGCGGCGGAAGATTTAATTCGCGACTTCCTACCTGGCGCGCCAAATGTCGGATTTCGGGTTCCGGCAGAACCTTGAGGTTCAAACAATGGGGTGCGGGCGGAGATCTCGCACTCTACCTACCTGCACCCCGCCGCCTCGCTAGGATCTAAACTACGAAAGGAACAGCACAAGAGACACAAGGTTTATACTAGTTCGGGCCACCATTGTGGTGTAATACCCTACTCTAGTTTGTGGTGTGGTGGATTGCCTCTTGGGCTGATGGTGATGAACAATACAAGGAAGAACAGCCTCGCGAGGGTCTGTTCTTGGCCGGCGCGATGAACTTCTAGGGGGAGTTCAGCCGCCTTCTCTCTCTCTCTCTATTCAAGGTGCCTCCAGCTACCGATCGGATGCCTCTTCTATGGTGGCTAGCTCTACTTATAGACAGAGGCCCTGGGCCTCTTCCCAAATATTGAGCGGGAAGGGCGCCAACAATTGGCCATTTTGAAGGGGAACATCTGGTACACTTATCCTCGACTAAAGTCGGTCCTCGCCATCAAAGGCTCGTGGTGACGCCGCTTGGGCTCCACAATGACGCCCTTCCTGCCGCTATTGGTCTTGGTCTTGTTGCACCAAATGGACACCTTTGCTTGATGCTCTCGCCAGCGCTTGCTCCTTTGCACCAAAGAGGAAAGGAGGACATCATGGCTGGGCGCCCGGGCGCGCCTTTGGTCGCTATGGCTTGCGCCATGGGCACCTCATGAGGTACCCCGCTTGATCTCTCCGCCTCCTCGCGAGCCAGCCTGATGAGGTTGCAGGCTCGAGGAAGCTCCTCGTCGTCCGCCTCATGAGGCTTGGCCTCGCGAGGGTCTTGAGCTTGTGTTGATGAAGATGCGCCATGATGGGCCCCTTGAGCCACGCCGCAGCCGCAGCATGCAAGTCCTGGGACCCCTGCTCGCAGCATGCCGACACTTTCCCACGTCCACATCGGTCAATCTATACCTCTCTATATAGGATTAACATATATAGCTAATACACCCACATTAATTATATATCCAACATCCCCCTCTCATCATCCATGCCTTCCGCTTCATCTCTTCGACGCGCACAATGGCGTAAGACATGGGGCGTAAGGGCCCTGCCCCCCTAACATCACTATATATCGAGGCTAATATGAATGTGATCATTAGACAATTGCTGCTAAAAAGGTTTAATTTCATGAATTGACCTCCTCGTAAAGGATTAGCAATGCTTGGCCCCTAGCTCATTTATTTTCGTGGTTCGCCATCTGTGCAACAACACGTGTTCGCCTCTCTCTAAATATCAATCTCGACTTGTGCATTCCTTCATAGTCTCCTCCACTCGCCCCTCACACCATCTTCTAGCCCCCAATCGGATTTTGCCACATGTACAATCTAGCGTATCTATGGTTGAACTTAAGCATAATGCACAAACCTCAAAACAACAAAGGGTTCTCTTTGTTCTAGAATCTTCCGATCATAACCGCCCAAACTTTTTTCTAGTTGAATTGCCATTATTTGTTTTTACTTTATGCTTTACAACGCACAATTCCATGAATCATAAAATAGATTATGGGCTTTTTGATTCAAAGGATTCTCAAAGGAATTTTGGAGGATTCTAATCATTAGGAATTTTTCCTATCTTGGTTGTTTGATTCGAGGATTGTAAACCATAGGAATTTTTCCATATGATTCATTTGCACTAGATTTCATAGGAAACATCCCATCCACTCAAACCTCTTTCAAAGAATTCTGTGTTTTTCCATGCACAATCAAACACTCAGACAATCCTCAGAGGATTCAAGACTACATTCCACTATAATCCCATGTTTTTCCTTTTCCCGCATTCTTAGCTTATTTATAAAAACTAAGAGGGTGCTTGGATCCAAGGGACTTATTTTAGTCTGACTAAAAATAGTCTCTTTAAGAGACTAAAGTTCCAAGCACCCCGACTAAAGAGGGCTAAAACTAGTCTTGAGACTAATTTTTTAGTCAGGGTACCCCTACTAAAATGTGGATTAGTCCTCTCTACTCATTTAACCTCTCTCCTTTAACACGGGCGTAGTTCTAGATTGGAGGGTTTGAGGATAATAAATGCTCATTAACTTGATTTTAGTCTCCTTAGTATTTGGATCCAAGCATGGATGAGGCTAGCATGATTTAGACTCACTACTTTTAGTCATGGGACTAAAACGTATCCAAGCACCTCTAATTGATTTTGAATGAGATGAACTATAAGAATTAAACGAAGGGCTACATCGTGCATATATGACTCAGAGCTTACATGCTATAGTGTGGTATTTATTCATAATTTGTTGTAAATCGGATGCGTAATGCACGTACCTTACTAGTACTTCGAGTATGTGCAAAACACGAAATTAGAATACCAATGGCACGCCACACAAGGTCTCTCTTACAGTTCATGAAGCCACGCGGCACATGTGGAGGCGTTGTCGCCACCTCCTTGCGTGATTGATCACAAGTGACGTGCTGCTGGTTCCGTAAGAGTGTACTGCCCTCCCCGAGCCATATCGGGCGTACATGCACGGTTTAAGATGTGCACGCACACCACGCACGCACTCATTCCTCGCACGCACATGCGGGTACACGGCAGACGCAATTTTGTACCAAGATCCACCCCATGTGATAATTTGACGCGTAAAGTCCTTCACTTCATTGATGGTCAATTAATACATCGCATGCAAATTGAGTGGACGGAGGGCGAAGAAAGACATTATTACTCCACCGTATGCATGCGTAGTAGTTAAATCGTGGTTGCTAAGTAGTACTTCCATTGGTCTCTTCAGATTTGTGCCAATTTTTGACAAGAATATAATATTTACGATTTGAGCAGTGTAGTATTTGAAATTTATGTTCCGCTAAACTCATCGGGAGCCGCTTTCGGCCTCAAACCAAAACCATCAATTAATATTTACCTTGTTCCCATCACATTCAAAGCCTGCTCACACCTACTAGTATGTACCAAACCTGAACGTGTTCCCACTATGCAGTATTAGTACTAGTGCTAGTACTTAGGTTATAAAAAGGGAACTACCTAACCGAAAATTACTCTACCTTTCCTCCTCATAAGTGCTTCTTCTTCGCCCATCGCTGTTATGGCCGGTGAGCAGAGCTCAGGTCGAGAACTACTGTAATAAGGAGCGCAACCAAGGCTGCGGAAAAGAGGGCTCACGCCACACAGAGACCTCGAAGATCTCTCACGGCAGCGATGGCTCCTGTGAGCGCCTCTAGCCGCTGAGGCTAACATGCCGAGCCAAGGAGCTAGAGTCGTTATCCTCGACGGCATGCCCGATCAGCTCAATAAGCACCTCAATAAGAAGAAGGAGTTCATCCAAGGCTTGATGGAGTTGTCAAGGAGAGCCTCGATGACATGCCCGCCGAGCTCAATCAGCAGGGGAGTTGACCACCGGCTTGGTGATGCTGTCAAGAAGAGCATTGCTCTCTGAGAAGAAGGCGACCGCTAAATCCTGCGACTTCAGGAGGACAAGGCGAAGCTCGCCACGAGATCGACCTGTTGAAGGAGAATAACGCCGCTGAAGAAGCTGCATGAGAATAGTAGTTCCTCGATGAAGATGTTGCTGGCCCTCGCCATGGAACAGAGGAGGAGTTACGGTTCGCATCGAGCACCCGGCCGCTATCAAGGTACGTAATGCGGCCGTGGAATGATGATGAAGGCTCAGACGAGAAATCCCGCCATGGATGTAATGAAGAAGATGAAGGAGGAGACGCGCAAGGAGATGGAGGTCGGAGGCGATGAAGAAGCAGCTATTTAATCCGCTGCTAATTAGATCATTTGGGGTGATAATCTTCCTTCTTCTTTTGCTGTTGTGTTTCATCTTTTGCTTCGGTGTTTCACAAGACGTGTCACGCTCTCTCGAGGCATGAATAGTACAATGTTTTTTGAGGGAATGAATAGAACAATGCTAACAATGAGATGACTAGAAAATTAGATCATTTTATCGCCATATGGGACTGGGCTGCCGTGTTTCAGGTTCCGTCGCAGATTACTCAAGTGGAAAACTTGAGTATATCGCACGGTTCTTTGCTCCTCCTCGATCAGTCGTCGGCGATTTATACGAAAGCAAATAATCACAAGGCCCCGCCTTCCAGCAGTAATGAGCCATCAAATCACAAAGGCCTCGCCTCGTGGAACTCACCAAGCTAGACCGCCTGCCTCTAGCCTTTAAAAAATGTATACTATTGTACAACAAGAGTATCGATGGATTGCGCCATGGAGCAAAACTAGAAATTAAAAAAGGTGGTACATATAGAGAGCGTTGGTCGCCAAATTATGCATATAGTACTATTAAAAGGCTAATTACAATAATGGTGTCCAGACAACCCACCCTCAAATAAAACTAAGCACCCTCAAATTCTTTGACAAAAGTAAGCACCCTGAAATTCTTTGACAACTAAACTGTTATTATATGATGTTGGCCATATATATTGTACGATATAATGTGAAGAAACGAGTGGTAGTAGTATACCAACAAAAGATGAAATGTAAGAAATACTAGTATGTACGCATCAAGAGTTAAAGTAACAAGAAGAAACATAACATAGTTCTCATTGGGGCTCAACACAACACACCCTCAAATTAAATTAAGCACACCTGAAATTAAACTTTGCAACTATCCCGTAGACACCGCATTAGAACCACCAGGAGCAACGACATCGCCACCTTACTCGGAGTCCTCGCCCACGCCCCTCGACTTCGCCCTTGTCCCTCTTCCTCTTGGCCGGTACTTTTGCTTGAACCGCCAACTTGGTTGTTGCTCTTCATCCAACCCTTATAGATATTGAAATAAAGGTAGCCATCCATTGCAGCGTAGTGGATGTGGTCTATATCTAGTACATTCCGCTGCCATGCATTACGATGAAACGTATGGAGGTTTCTCCGCCATCAGACGAAGGATGAACCATGGCTCCCGCCAGGTCAGATTGAAGGATGACGAGAGGACACCACCGATTCTTTTGGAGGTCAAGGTGTTGCTTACAACGAGGCCTATCCGACGAGGACTTCTTTGTCGCTACCAAAGTCTACAAGAACGAATTTGACTAGGTTTCTCTCGAGGAAGTCCTTAAAATCTCGGCACTCAACGCCGGCATGGCATATGTGGTAGACCAAGCATAAGTCATGCACGCAAACCTGGATCACGGCGGCTTCTTCCTCTCTTCGCCCTTTAGATCCTTCTCTCGCCCCAGACTGTGGTGTACTCAACATCTAGCCCAGCAACCCACTCATCATCTCGAGTCTTCGAACATGCGCTTGAAGCAGAAAGGCATCCTTTCACCGCTATGAAGAACGGTGTAGATGACGCCGAACTCATCGCCGTGATGGTTATGACCTTGTACTCACCGCCGATCGGGAGATTTGGGACGCCATGGATTTGGGAGGAGGGTTAGGATTAGTGGAACTACCAGAATGTGAATGGACGGACGACTAGGAGTGAACCGCCATAGTATTAAAGGACGGCGGGGCGTAGTAGGAGCGAACTGCCAGCAGCGAACGATGTGGTAGTGGCTTTCCGTTTTCCCATGATACGGGCTTCCGAGAGCCCTTGGATCTGATATCAAACGGTTGCATGGCGTGATTCTAGACCTATGGGTGAATATCCTATCCTCGGAGGGTTATTCTGCAAATTTTCAGCAACTTAGCATGCACCATTTGATTCAGATCCAAGGCTGCCAAGAGTCAGATCATGGTCGCTACTTACCACGCATCACTATGCCTTGCCATACTGGTCGCGCTTTGAGATTTAACACGGCATTAGGCTATCCGATGTTGGCATGTCATACATAGTCATCACTTAGTCACTCATACTACAACAAGGTTGGCTATAAGTGTATTTTTTACCCTCTCTATCTTTTTCAAGATTTTCCGTCTCTATATATAAGAACGCTTTTGACACTAGCGTAGTGCCAAAACGCTCTTATATTATGGGACATGTGGAGTACTAGTATTTATTGCATTTGCCAAGGAGTGACTTCTTCCAATGAAATGGTGTTGCTAAGTTTGCTTCATTTAATTAGCTATAAACTCAAAATTGTCTTTTCACCTAGGTACACGCTTAGCACCGCTTTCTTCCTTGGGTCACCAAACTAGTCTCTCTTCTTGATTAACTTGCCACATCGCAGACTTTATGCCTATGTGGCAAGCTTAAGCACCTGTAGGAGCAAGTAAGTACAATAGTGCGCTTTACATGGCATTTTTGCATATGTGGAGGAAAGAGAGGCAAGGAAAAGTGGAGAAGTGGGCTCATGCAAGAGCCACTCTACTACATGGTGGAGCATTGGGAGAGGCACCTGTATGGAGGTGGTTAGAATCGGAGACTCACGCCGTCGAAGGCCATAGCTAAAATGATAATGGCAAGTCAAATCACGGGCCCTGATATTCATCAAGCAACCTTCTTCTTGTAGACGTTGTTGGGCCCGCAAGTGCACAGTTTGTAGGACAAGAGCAAATTTCCTCAAGTGGATGACCTAAGGTTTATCAATCCGTGGAGGCGAGGATGAAGATGGTCTCTCTCAAGCAACCCCGCAACCAATTAACAAAGAGTCTCTTGTGTCCCCAACACACCCAATACAATGGTAAATTATATAGGTGCACTAGTTCGGCGAAGAGATGGTGATACAAGTGCAATACGGATAGTAGATAAAGGTATTTGTAATCTGAAATTATAAAAACAGCAAGGTAACGAGCGATAAAAGTGAGCATAAACGGTATTGCAATGATAGGAAACAAGGCCTAGGGTTCATACTTTCACTAGTGCAAGTTCTCTCAACAATAATAACATAGATAGATCATGTAACAAGCCCTCAACATGCAACAAAGAGTCACTTCGAAGCCACTAATAGAGGAGAACAAATGTAGAGATTATGGTAGGGAAGGAAACCACCTCAAAGTTATTCTTTCGGATCAATCTATAAAAGAGTTCGTACTAGAATAACACCTTAAGACACAAATCAACCAAAACCCTAATGTCACCTAGATACTCCATTGTCACCTCAAGTATCTGTGGGCATGATTATACGATATGCATCACACAATCTCAGATTCATCCAACCAACATAAAAGTACTTCAAAGAGTGCCCCAAAGTTTCTATCGGAGAGTCAAGAACGTGTGCCAACCCCTATGCATAGGTTCCCAATGTCACGAAACCCGCAAGTTGATCACCAAAACATACATCAAAGACATACATCAAGTGTTCTAATAAAGACTCAATCCAATAAGATAACTTCAAAGGGGAAACTCAATTCATCACAAGAGAGTAGAGGGGGAGAAACATCATAAGATCCAACTACAATAGCAAAGCTCGAGATACATCAAGATCGTGCCATAGAGGGAACACGAGAGAGAGAGAGAGAGATCAAACACATAGCTACTGGTACATACCCTCAGCCCCGAGGGTGAACTACTCCTCCTCGCCATGGAGAGTGCCGGATGATGAAGATGGCCACTGTGATGGATCCTCCGCAGGTGCCTAACAGGTCTCGATTGGTTTTGGTGGCTACAGAGGCTTGCGCGCGAACTCCCGATCTATCTTCTGCTCGGAAGTTTTAGGGTATGTAGGTATATATGGGTGAAAGGAGTACGCCGGTGGAGCTACGGGGCCCCACGAGGCGGGGCGGGGGGGGTGGGCGCGCCCCACCCTCGTGATCACCTCCCGTATCTTCCGACGGGGGTCCAAGTCCATCGTGGGTTTCTTCCAAAAATAACTTCTCCAAAGTTATTTCGTCTGCTTTGACTCATTCGATATTCCTTTTCCTCAAACACCAAATAGGCATAAAACAAGAATTGGCTGGGCCTCCTGCTAATAGGTTAGTCCCAAAAATAATATAAAAGTGGATGATAAAGCCCAATATTGCCTAAAATAGTAGATAATATAGCATGGAGCAATAAAAAATTATAGATACGTTGGAGACGTATCAAGCATCCCCAAGCTTAATTCCTGCTCGTCCTCGAGTAGGTAAATGATAAAAAAGATAATTTTTGATGTGGAATGCTAGTTTGCATAATTTCAATGTAAATCTTCTTACTTGTGATATGAATATTCAGATCCGAAAGATTTAAGACAAAAGTTCATATTGACACAAAAATAATAATACTTCAAGCATACTAATCAAAGCAATCATGTCTTCTCAAAATAACATGGCAAAAGAAAGTTCATCCCTACAAAATCATATAGTTTGGCTATGCTTCATTTTCGTCACAGAAAGATGTTCCCAACTTCTATACCCCCAATGACAAGCCAAGCAATTGTTTCATACTCAAATAAACTCAAACTTTTTCAACCTTCACGCAATACATGAGCGCGACCCATGGATATAGCACTATGGGTGGAATAGAATATGATGATGGGATTGTGTGGAGAAGACAAAAAAGGAGAAAGTCTCACATTGACGAGGCTAATCAACGGGCTATGGAGATGCCCATCAATTGATGTCAACATGAGGAGTAGGGATTGCCATGCAACGGATGCACTAGAGCTATGAATGCTCAACAAAAGAAAACTAGTGGGTGTGCATCCAACATGCTTGCTCATGAATACCTAGGGCATTTTGAGGAAGCCCATCGAGGAATATACAAGCCAAGTTCTATAATGAAAAATCCCACTAGTATGTGAAAGTGACAACATATGGAACTCTATATGAAAACATGGTGCTACTTTGAAGCACAATATAGGAGACTCGCTATATGAAGAACATGGTGCTACTTTGAAGCACAAGTGTGGAAAAAGGATAGTAGCATTGCCCTTTTTATTTTATCTTATTATTATTATTTTTTGTGCCTTTTTTTGGCCTTTCTTTTTTGGGGCAATGCTCTAATAATTATGATCATCACACTTCTATTGATTACAACAATAAGGATTACAACTCAAACTAGAACAAGATATGACTTATATGAATGCCTCCATGTGTACCGGATGGTGCAATGAATCAAGAGTGACATGCATGAAAAATAATGCATGGTGGCTTTGCCACAAATACGATGTCAACTACATGATCATGCAATGGCAATATGACAAAAGTAAAGTATGTCATGATGATGATGAACGAACGGTGGAAAGTTGCATGGCAATATATCTCGAATGGCTATGGAAATGCCATAATAGGTAGGTATGGTGGCTGTTTTGAGGAATATATAAGGAGGTTTATGTGATAGAGCGATCATATCACGGGTTTGATGCACCGCTAAGTTTGCACCAACTCTCAAGGTGAGAAAGGGCAATGCACTGCATCAAGAGGCTAGCAAAGGCGGAAAGGTGAGAGTGCGATAATCCATGGACTCAACATTAGTCAAAAGAACTCATATACTTATTGCAAAAATTTAGAAGCCATAAAAATCAAGTACTACGCGATGCTCCTAGGGGATAGATTGGTAGGAAAGACCATCGCCAGTCCCCGAGCGCCACTCATAAGGATGCACAAGCCAGTACACTTCATGTTTCAAATTTGTTACACAACTTTAACCATACGCATGCTACGGATTCGCTAACTTCAACACAAGCATTCTTTAAATTCATAATCACCCAACTAGCATGACTTTAATATCACTACCTCCATATCTCAAAACAATTATCAAGTATCAAACTTCTTAGTATTCAACACACTCATAAGAATCCTTACAAATCTTGCATGCTTAGCATATTATGATTATTTAAGCAAATTACCATGCTATTTAAGACTCTCAAAATAATCTAAGTGAAGAATGAGAGTTCATATATTTCTTCAAAATAAAACTACCACCATGCTCTAAAAGATATAAGTGATGCACTAGAGCAAATGACAAACTATCTGAAAGATACAAGTGAAGATCAATGAGTAGCTAAATAATTATGTAATTATATGAAGACTCTCCCATTTAATAATTTCAGATCTTGATACTTTATTCAAACATCAAGCAAAGCTAAAGAAAACTACATTGCAAGGATAGCACAACTCATGTGAAGAAGCAAAAACTTCGCTCAACCGATACTAACCGATAGTTGTTGAAGAAGAAAGGTGGATGCCTGCGGGCATCCCCAAGCTTAGATGCTTGAGACTTCTTAAATATTATCTTGGGGTGCCTTGGGCATCCCCAAGCTTGAACTTTTTGTCTCCTTAATTCCTCTCATATCATGGTTTCTCTTTTAACAAAAGCTTCATTCACAACAAACTCAACAAGAACTCGTGAGATAGGTTAGTATAAACCAATGCAAAACCTTATCATTTTCTACTATAACAAATCACTAACATTATTATTTAACATTGCATACTAAATGCCTCTGCATATTTAATAGTCCTATCCTCAAATAGAATCATTAAACAAGCAAACATATGCAAACAATGCAAACATAACAGCAATCTGCCAAAACAGTACAATCTGTAAAGAATGCAAGATTCATCATACTTCCCTAACTCCAAAAATTATGAACTAAAATTCCCACTGTAATAAATTTATCAGAGCTCAATATGAAAAAGATTCAACATTATACCACTCTCTGACTTTTCTAGTGAATTTTTGCAACAGCGTAAACTTTCTGTTTTCAAACAGCAACATGTATACTAGCAAAAATAAGCATGGCAAAGGCTATCCTTTACTTTTTTATTGAAACTAAAGATGCAAAACACTAATCTAACTAACAGAAAGAAAAAAAAACAAAATGACATGACACTCCAAGCAAAACACATATCATGTGGTGAATAAAAATATAGCTCCAAGTAAAGTTACCGATGAAAGAAGACGAAAGAGGGGAACTACTCCCCGAGGGTGAACTACTCCCTCCTCGTCATGGAGAGCGCCGGGATGATGAAGATGGCCACCGGTGATGGGATCCCCTCTGGGTGGTGCCGAACAGGGTCCCGATTGGTTTTGTGGCTACAGAGGCTTGGCGGCGGAACTCCCGATCTATCTTCTGCTCGGAAGTTTTAGGGTACGAGGTATATATGGGTGAAAGGAGTATGTCGGTGAGCTACGGGGCCCCACGAGGCAGGGGCGTGTCTGGGGCCTCCACCTCGTGAGCACCTCCCGATCTCCGACGTGGGGTCCAAGTCCATCGTGGGCTTCCTTCCAAAAATAACTTCTCCGTTGATTTCGCCTGCTTTGACTCATTCGATATTCCTTTTCCTCAAACACCAAATAGGTATAAAACAAAGAATCGGGCTTGGCCTCCTGCTAATAGGTTAGTCCCAAAATAATATAGAAGTGGATAATAAAGCCCAATATTGCCTAAAACAGTAGATAATATAGCATGGAGCAATCATAAATTATAGATACGTTGAGACGATCGTGCCCCACCTGCCCAAAGAAGAATCTCATTGCCAAATCACACAGCCCTACATTTGCAGCACCTTACCCTCGCCTTCTCACGCCTCTCTAAACCGACTTGGCGAACTGCCTCGCTGCCATCAAGCAAGAAAGGCCCCACCGACTTTTTAAATAGTATACAGATACTAATTTTGTATCCATGGATTGTGTCGGCGCCATGGAGCAAAGCTGCCTAGAAAACGGCGTACACATGTACGGAGTATACAGCACGCCTGTCGCTGTCACCTCGCACTCCTGCATTTCGGTCGGTCCGCACGCTGCTCACCGAATGGAACGCTGCCATATTATGCTCAGCACACACATGTGGGACGGAAATTGAGAACCCACCATAGGCACACTCCCGCCCCGCAAATCGGGTGACTTAATAGAAGAGGGAGACGAGCGATAGTACTAGAGAAGTGTTGTAGTACTACGCTGGTGCTCGGACGATCCCTCCAAGACATGGAAGATCGGTCGTCTATGCATGTGACTGACTCCAGCAGACACCTGGATTGGCTATCGCTACATATCGCAAGTTGTGTTGTACATGACCGCAGCTGTGGTGAGAAATCTAAAAAATGTTTCTTGTCATCTCGCAAAATTAGGCGCTATGTGCTTCGGATCATCATGAGGGTTAAACAGCGACAACCGAGTTGGGCTAGTCATTGGGGCACATGCATGAACAATGAATACTTCCAAGACCAGCGCTTCTTCCGCTTTTCTCCTCTTAAACCACCGCCGCCTCTCTCTGCTCCAATATAAATCCAGCGCCGCCTCTCCTCGCCCATTTCAAAACCACCACCCTCCTCTCCTGCTCCAGCCCAAAACCAGCGCCGCCTTCCTCCGCTGCTCTAATCCAAAACCAGCGCTGCTCCTCTCCTCTTCCATTCAAAACCACCGCCGCAAGTGAAGGTGTTGTGAGAAGTAGATCGATGGAGGAGTAAACTGATACGTGAGGATCGCAGACGGCAATTCCCTGTGAAGCTAGCTAGGATGTTGGAGATACAGCCTTGGTTTGACAACAAGGACCAACTAGCGGCGACGGCAACATCCATGGCCAAATATCTGCAACACAGCGAAAAGCGGCGATATTCCTGAGGAGTCGCACGAGTACATAGAGCTGCTCCTCGGCCATGGAGCAAACAAATTCACCGAATCCGATCGTAAGGGAGCGGTAGGGAGTATCAATCCTGATGGAGCATCCACCAGAGATTGAAGGATCGAGCATCTACAGGTGCCGCTTGTGAGGGTGTCCTGCCAGAGCGAGCCGGTGGAGTCTTCATCAACCGAACCCAACTGCAAGAGGAGAAAAGCAGTTGGTCTGACGACGCTTCCCCGCCATCGCCTCCCTCGCGCTCACATCGCCTCACGGGCGGCTGTCTCCGCCGAGGAATAGGAGGGGTTGCTCTCCAGCCCAATAGTCGGGCAGGTTGTGAATTGTCGAGGAGCTTAGGGTTGTCGTGATTTGCAGGTTGTGAATTGTGTTTTGTGTTGTGTATTTTGAGAGTACTTTCAGATATGAATGTCTTTTGAATTTCAGATTTGCAGTATTCAGCATATGAAGTATTTTATGAATTCTAGAGATATATTTTAGCACTTAAAAATGTAGTTTCATAGGAGTATAAAAGTGCATAATGTGATTCTCAGAGAAGAAACTGCAAGTTTCAGCCAGATAAGAAACTGCAAGTTCAGTTTCAGATAAGAAACCGAACTTTCGTTCAGAGGCGTAGCATTTATATTAACACGGCCTTTTCAAACAGGGTTAACAACATGTTGGATGTTTTATTCATGGTCGAAAATGGAACTACCAGCCGCTTAACATCATGCCGATCAACATTCATGCATAGCACATCTTCATATGATGCATACCAAAATGCCCACACAATGTCGAAAAAGTAAAAACAGAAAACGAGGGACTAAGTTTTGGCAAGTGTTAGACGTGGTTTTGGGCTGCCCTGCCTAGGCTTTCATTTTTAACATGCGCAGCCCACGACCTCGGATGGGAGGTCCATAGCCCTGTTTGTATATTCTTAGGGCCTTCATGTATTGACCGGCCTATGGACCTCCCATCCGAGGTTTTATTTTTGGCAGCCCAATTTATGTATTTTTTTGAAGAAAACGCAGAGGTCTGTTCTATTTATCTATATAAGAATAGGAACGCCAGGTCCAACTTATGTTTCCCTTCTAACTATATTATATATATTGAAATTATTTTATATGTTGACTGTTTAGTTCACATAATTGGTAAATAGACGACCGCCTTATGATCCCTTCGCCTCGCCACCACCTCCACCCTTGCCGCCGCCCCGCCACTACCTCCACCTCGCTCCGCCATAGATCTCGCCACCACCCCCGCCTCCTCGACCAAGGCCGCCCTCAAGAAGTCTGGCACACACCCCATGGAGTCGCCGGCCATATCCACGGGAATGGCTGAAGACAGCAGATGTACAAGATGCATCTCCCACATGTCTACAAAGCCTTCCTGGATGCTCCACTGGCCGACCACAGCCGGGCATGTGCTGCGGAGACTCGAGGGAGGAGATGGAGGGGCGGGCGATGCGGATCCGCGACGACGCCTCTCCCGGACCCAAAGGCACGCATGAATGGAGGGAAGCAGAGGAGGAAGCTGCGAGGAGGAAGCCGAGGAGGACCGAATCTGCTCTTCACTGCAGAGGTATGCTTGGATGTGCAAGGATCATGTGGATTGGGAGCTGCTGAATCTAGCCTCATGGATATACTTCAAGGAGATTTCTGAGAAGCACAGATGCCCCACCCTGAGGAGCCGATTATGCTTGCTCGATGGGCTAAAGGAGAAGTGAATTCAGAGATCCACACCGTGCAGCGAGATGGGAATGCTTGATCGACTCTGCCCACCAAAGACGCCACCGAGCCGAGCAGTGGATCCTCAACCTTACCTCTCCCCAAACCTGCAGAAGATTGAAATTAGGCTTGCAATCTGCTTCAATTATGCTTGTCCGTGGTTATTTCGCTTCCTCGAGAGACAACATCTGGCCGGAGGATGAGAAGGAACCAGAACTCCATGAATTTCCCTATCACAATGGGGGAGCACCGTTGGGCAGTGGTACGGCCCACCTCCCCAAATGGGGGCACAATCTGGCAGGCTCCTATAATTTCCCAAGATCAATCTGCTGGTGGTTCCGACTTCGATCTGGGAAATCTCAATGCAAGAATCAGCAAAAGAAGAGATAGGACATCCAAAACTTCTCCCGCCTCGCTTCTGGCCTTATGGCATACTCGAGGTGATCTGCTATAACTGTGGGGAACCAGGCATCATTTGGATAAATGTGTCAAGCCCAAGAGTTGTTTTATCTGCAAAATGGTTACCCATAAATTTGAGAATTGCCCTGTCAAGGAAAATCCACAGCTCGCTAGATATGTTGGAAGTGCTGCCTGTGATTATGTCCACCATTGATGTAATTTTCTCGTGACATGTAATTAGATAGTTTCTTTCCCTTTCTAGTTGTAGAGTTCTCGCCTGATGTGGTAGTGACCACACTCCTTTACTCCGGGACTCGGGTCTTAACCAAACTCCAAAGATCAATAGTTTTAAATTTGAAAAGTGGTGGTTGTTAGAGAAGATTTTACCGAGCTAGTCAGAAAATCTGAATGAGCTTACTAGGAGCAGCTGCCCTAGAAAATTGGCGATCAAAATCATGAGATTTAGAAGAACTACCAAAGGGTGGAACTCCAATGAGGAAGCTAATATTAGAAGATACAAAAGGCTTCTCCTCCTTGAGTTTGATTCTCTAGATATTAACGCAGAAACCACCGACCTCTCCGAGGTCGAGACTAATAGATTAAACTTTGTCCATGGAGAGCTCAAGAAAATTTGGCTTCGAGAAGAAATCAAAGTCGCCAAGGTCCGTAGATAGGAACATTAAGGAGGGTGATAGAAATATCGCTACTTCCATGCAAGAGCTAACCAGAGGAGGAGGAAACCTCATTCACTCCCTTAATGGCCCTAATGGCCCTCAAGTATCGAGGTAGATGAGATGTCGAAGTGGCTAGTGACTTCTACAAAGACCTTTTTAAGAAAGAAACCCTTCCGGTTCTCTCTACAAAACATTTTTTCTCTGCTTCAAAAAGTCTCTCCCTGCTGAATGAGCTGCTAGAAGCCCTTTTTCGTAGACAGAGGTGAAGGAAGCCATTTTAGCTCTTATCCCGATGGGGCTCCTGGTCCCGATGGGATTCCTTCTTGTTTTACCAGCATTTTGGGGACTTGGTGAAAATGATCTCTTAGATCTTTTCCAAGCCTTTCATAGAGGAGAGTTGATCCAACAACTTACTCATGGGGGTCTGTTGGGGTCAAGTTAAATAACTGTGAAAGTGATTTTTCCTTGCTGGTAAAGGCCTTAGGCAAGGTGACCCCATCTCCCCGCTTTTGTTTAATTTAGAGTGGACGTTTACTAAAATGCTAAGCAATGCTGCTGATCATAGTCCGATTGCGTGGCTCATTCCCGAGGGTTATTTTAGTGGCATCATCTCGCTTCAATATGCAGATGATACCATCCTTTTCTTAGACAATGACTCCACACATGCTAGCAATCAAAACTGTTCTAACCTGTTTTGAACAAGTCTCGCATGAGAATCAACTACTCTAAAAGTGAACTCATCCCTATCAACATGGATGATCGTGGAGTTAGTCGACTTCCTCTCTATTCTAGTCTGTAATAAAGGTAACTTCCCTATTATACCTAGGTATCCTCTCCACTATGATAAACTGAGGAGAGAGGATATCCAACCCTTCTCGAGAAAATCATTAAAAGGATTGCTGGATGGAGGGGTAAACTTCTCTTACAGAGGTAGATTGATCCTCATACAAGCTTGTTTGGCTAGCATTCCAAAGGTATCTCCTCTCCTTCTTCAAGTTCCCTAAATGGGCAGTGATTCTCAGATGTCTCATTGCTTGTGGAATGATTTTGAGGGAAATAGGAAGCTACACCTTGCTAATTGGGCCCTAGTCTCTATGAAAAAAGATTTTGGAGGCCTAGGCATACCTAACCTCCAAGAAATTAACATATGTCTTCTAGGGTCTTGGATTAAAAGATTCTATGAGGAAGACCTGAAACCCTGGAAGCTTCTTATTGCCCATAAATACCTAGGAAATAAACCTAATATTTTTGTCCTTCCTCCAACCCTAAGACCTCTAGATTCGGAAAGGATTAAAATCTATTATGCATGCTGTGAAATTTGGCTACCGATAGAACATAGGGATGGGAGCAGAACTGTGTTCGGGAAGATACTTGGTTTGGCACATCCCCTAGCAGTCCAATTTTGACCTATTTACTCGTCTGCAATGAGCTTAACAAAAGTGTCAATGAAGTTTGGGACGGTCAATGCCTAAAACTCTCTTTAGAAGGAACTTTAGTGATAGTCTCATGGAACAATGGTTCCAGCTTGGAGGAAATTGCCAAAAGCATTACCTTTATCGCCGAGCCGGATGCCCTGATTTGGCAGTTGGACAATAAGGGGAAGTATTCCTCCAACTCCCTCTATCATGTTATCAACTTTAGAGGGGTTCAACCCGTGTTTATCCGTGCTATCTGGAAATTGAGAGTTCCCCCTAAAATTCGTGTATTTCTCTGGCTTATCTCCAAAAACAAATTGATGACTAGGGATAACCTTAGGAAGAGACACATCATCAAACCCCTTGATTGTGTTTACTGCTTGGAACAAGAGTCTTGTTCTCACCTATTTTTTGAATGTATAGTTGCTAAACATCTCTGGGCCCACATTGAGGAATATTTCTCTAATCAGATTGGCTCATCCTTCAATCTATCGCCGATTCTCGATTGCTACCAAAAGTGCTAAGTTTTAAACACTTTAGCTCAGCTTGTCCTTGGTGCCTCCGAAATATAGAAATGCTATGATTTTCAAGAACACCTCCCGGATTTCCATTCCGCATGTCTTGAGGTTGATCAGAACATGGTGAGGAATCTGGCGATTCTCCTCCGGATCGGACAAGGACAAGTTGATGAGCATCGTGGAAACCCTAACAAGATCCTCCAGTAACCTGCTGGCGATCACTTGTGGCTGAACAAGGCTCGACCTGCCTGGGCTGGACCTGTGGGCTCGCCTCAAGATCTCGATGAAGATAATGGGCACTGCACCAAAAAGAGGGACATCCACCATGCTACGCCTTCCAGCCCGTGTCTCCGCTTGCTTACTCGGTCGCCGCAGTCGACACGACCTCTACCAAGACCATGAAGGCTTCACCGACCCTCCTTGTGTCATTTGAGTGTTTCTATCCGCTTCGCCTTTGGCACCGCCGGTGATTTGTGTTATTCAGAGAACTTGTTCATCCACCCCCTAGTTTGTAGCTTTTCTACCTTTTGCTTTCGAATTGCTCTTTGAGCTGTCAGATCGTAATATTGTGGTTTCGCTTCAAAGAATGGAACCGGGAGATGCTCCTGTTTTTCTAAAAAATATATTTTATATGTTATTATATATTATTTTATTGTCATCATATATTTAATACATACTTACATATGTAAGAAAACAATATCCCACATCTTATTAACTTATAAAATAATTTCTTGACAAATAAAATCCTAGATTGTTTCGCATGAAAATCCTAGTGATTATGCATAAAAGCTTGGTAAGATTTAAGGACTAATGTTATAATATCACTTATTATTTAAATATATTTATAACAAAATGCTCAGCCCTTTTTATTTTTTGATAACATTGCTGGCCCAACCCAACATTATAATTAGAATCAGCCCAACAAAATCGTGGTATTTCGAGAAAGTGCAAATGGCCTGTAATTTTTAGGAAATAAAATAAACGGGCCGCATGGACGCTACATTATTTGTTCACCCAGCCCAGCTAATGGCTGTAATTCAAAAAAGATCAAATTGATCAAATTCTACCGCAAAAAAAATACTGAATTTGAAAAATGGGTTGAATACGTGCTACATTTTGGAGGCTGAAATGGGCCAATAGGTCGGCCAACACAAGTCGTTGTCAATTTAGTGAACAAATGATTCTCGAGATGTTAGGCGTTGATTGACATCCAACGACCGCATCCATCTTCAATCTCTCGCCTTTCTTCCTCCAGCCGCCGGACCACCTCCCGCCTCGCCGCTAGCAGCTCGCTTAGCACGCTTTGCTATGAAGCGCCACTCCACCGCTGGCTGTGCCATCCCTCCACCCTCCACACCTCCTGTTTTTCTCCACCGATCGCCGAACCACACCGCACTAGAACCAGTTAACCTCAGACACCTCTCCGCTTCACGACTCTACTCCCGCTGCCTTCCCATCTCCGCTCGTTGTTGTCCCGGCCTCGCCGCCGCCCACCACCTTGATGCGCCACGCCGCGTGGTCAACGTGGTCAACGAATGACACCATCGAAGTAGATTGTGCGTGGAGAAGCCGATAGTGGGTCCACGGACGCACACAAGGAAATGCCTCCTTATTACGCCGCAAAATAATGATTCCTCCACCGACATCCGGGACCCACCGAAGGGCCTCTCAGATTTCATGAAAAACGTGCCTCGCACGACATGTCGGACCCACTCAGCTATCTTTGCACGCAATGAAGTGCCTCCTTATTACGCACAAAAATGAATACTCTCGCCACCGGAACCCAAAGATAGTGGGACGCTGACTTCAGGGCCTACAAAGTTGACGGGACAGGGGCTTTGTCAACTTAGTCAATATGAACGACTTAGCTCCTGCATCAGACGATGTTCATCCAACGGCCGAGTGCTTCTTCAACCTCTCGGTCTTCTTGCTCCACCGCCAAACCAGCGCCGGTCGTGCTGCAGGTTCTCCCCTCCCGTGGTCGGGTTGTGGATGCCGCGGAGGCCTCACCGCCTCTACTACTCCCATCGCTGGCCAAAGCCATCCTCTACTCACCCACACACCTCGTTATTATGTGGCGACAGAGCCTCACACCGCAGTCAACCAAGAACCTCGTGATTCTTCTTCATGGGCATCCATCGCTGCGCCTTCCCTGCCTCCGAGTCGCCCCTTCCTAGGCCTCGCCGCCCACCCACCACCGTGGTGCTCTCGGCGGCGTGGTCAACGTGGTCAAGGAACGATTTCCATCGGACGTGGATCAGACGGAGAGGTCGATACCGGGTCCACGGCAGCAGAAGGAAGTGCCTCCTTATTACACGCAAAATAATGATTCCTCCACCGACAGCGGGACCCATCGGACGGGCCACCGATTTTGTGGAAAAATGTTTCCTGGCTGCTAGGACCCACTAACTACATCTTCGCACGCAAGGAAGTGCGTCCGGAAAAATGATTCGCCTCCCGATCGCTGGGACCTACTAGCTACATCTTCGCACGCAAAGGAAGTGCGTCTGCAAAAAAATTATGATTCGCCTTCTGATTGCTAGGACCCACCAGCCACATTTTCGCACGCAAGGAAGTGCTCGATACCGGGACCCACCTGGTCAAGCGCACGAAGCGTTGTTATTCTGGTCGTGAACGGTACGCATACCGGTCATTGTAGAGGCGCACACGTGTCGTAGTAGAGGCGCCGCACGTAGCATGTACACGCACGATAGCGCCAGGGTGCAAGAAAGAAAATACGCCACGTATGTACATACGGCAGGGTCTCGAACGCCTACTCGCGATACGCACGGCGAGGGCTCGTACATGGCTGGTCGAACAGAGAAACAACGCTGCCGTGTTCATGGGGAGGCAACGGAATGCGCCGTGTTCATGGGGAGGCAACGGATGCGCCGTGTTCATCGGGAGGCAACGGAACACGGGAGCCAACCGCTTGGACGGAATAGGCGATGGAACGAGGCCCGGCGCATCATGGAACGGCGAAACGGCCTTGTGTTCGACCGCCACGCTCAAACGGGTCCCGTTGATCGGGAGAGGTGTGGCGATCAAAACGGAGGAAACGGACCTCCCACGGTCGAAACGGGGTCCTGTTGATCGAGGGGTGGCATACCGCAAAACGGATTTAAATGGACCTCCTACGGTCGAAACGGGGTCCCGTTCATCGGAGGGTGTGGCGATCGCAAACGGACTCCACGGATACCTGCTCATCTCCACCGCCGACCTCCTCCAGCTTCCACTTGCCACCGCCGACCTCCTCCAGCCTCCACGGCTCCTGCTCATCCAGCCTCCACCACGAGCTACTCCATGTGCTACTGCTCAACCACCCTCCACCGCTTCATCGCTCATCCAGCCTCCACACCACGGGTCCTGCTCAACCACCCTCCACGGCACCCTCCACCGCCTACTATTCATCCAGCCCTCCACACCACGGGTCCTATTCAACCACCCTCGACGGGCACCCTCCACCGCCTACTATTCATCCAGCCCTCCACCACACCACGGGTCCTGTTTCATCCAGAGGCAACGCCATGGCTCACTGCTCATCCAAACCCCTCAGAACGCCTTGATTCGACGCGCCTGTGTGTCCCAGCTTATTTGTCAGTCCTTGCCATGTCATTTGCTTCCAGATTGCACTTTGCCATGTCATCATTTGCATTTCATATCATGTCATCATGCGATTTCATTTTGCATACGTGTTCGCCTCATGCATCCGAGCATTTTCCCTGTTGTCCGCTTTTGTAATCCGCACTCCTATGTCTCCTGCCGCCTTTTACCTCTTTTCATGTGGGTGTTAAACGGTCTCTGAATGGACCGAGGTTTGTCAAGAGGCCTTGGTATAGCACCGTAGACCGCCTGTCAAGTTTCGTGCCATTTGAGGTCGTTATACTCCAACGGTTAACCGGTAACCGCAGAGCCTCTTTGTTTGCAGCCCAACACCCCTTTCTAACTGGCCCAAAACCTCCAAACTCCCTCCATGCTCTCGGTCGCTCGATCACGATCAAGGGTCGAAAACCGCACCTCATTTGGAGTCTCCTAGCTCCTCTACCTATAAAACTAGATCCTCCAAAAATTCATGGATCATTTCGCAGACGAAACCCTAGCCCTCATTGTCTCACACGGACATGTCCATCCTCACGGACATGTCCAGCCGCCACGTCGCACGATCAATCGGGCCGCCACGCCATCGCCGCCACCACCACAGCCAATCTCCTCCCGCCACCTCGCCGCTTCTTTCTTCTTCTTCCTTCCTCACCACCATGGCTCGCTGGGTCCATCCGGCTCTGCCTGCTCTGGCCACTGGCCATGGTGCTGTTTCTGCTGCCGCCACCGTCTCACCATGCCGGAGCGCCACTGGCTCTCGCTCACGCCCCTCAGGCTTTCTCCTGCCTCTCCTCTCACTGGCCATTACCACATGCTTATCTGCTCACCATTGGGCTTCGGCCGATCACACCAAGGCTTGCTCATTCACGGAGCGCCTCGGCCGGCCTCGGCCTCTACTCGGCTGCCTCGAGTCTCACGATCACCTGCCTTCTCGCTTCGGCCGGATCCGGCGAGATCCGCCCGGACTGGTCGCCTGCCATCTCCTCCTCTCCTCCAGGTCCCGCGGGTTCCGCCATCCTCGATCCAAGGCATGGTTGACTTCTTCCCTCCAAATTCATCTAAGTCCCGAATCACAACATTTTGTTCCATTTTCATTGCATCATAACTCTGTTATTGTAGTCCGCTTATGCGTGTAATATGTCAAAATGTTCGCCTCGATGAGTAGATCATTTCATCTCATTGCAACATTTTCATTTGAGCTCATCTTGATGCCCGAAATGCTGTTGGAAGAGTGCTATGTGATGTTAGTTTCGCTTTCAATGTAACATGCACTTTTGTCATTTTTGCCATGATTGATGTGTGCCCCCTATGGACTTGAGTCCTACATGTGTTTTGTAATATGCCATGCCATCTTGCCAGTGGTGCTTGCTATGTATTTTTGTGATCTATGTGGTGACTAGCACAAGCATGCAAACTAGGCATCATAATGTTGCTGATTTCAGCCCTGTTCTGCTGATATTTTTATGCCATGTTAACTTGATGCTACCGAGAGTTCCATGCATATTTTGAGATACTTCAGTAAGGATGTTTTGTTCTACATGTCTTGCTCTATGCATCCATGCCCTTGTTTGCAATTATGGAGTGCCATAGCTTGAGTCAATCGAGCTCTACTTTTGCTATAAAATGTTTCCTGGCAGATTGTTTACAGGTTATTCAATTTTGCCAAGTTGTTGTGATTGATCCTTGCATGCTATGATGTTGTTCTTGCCATGTATAGCTTCTATGCCATGCCTTATTACTGTTGGTTGCCTTGCCATGCCATGTATTGCTCTGTGGTGAGTGGTTCAAGCTCACCAACATGCCTACTTATTGTTGTTCCTGCCATGTATGAATCTGTAATATAACTTGCCATGTTTACATGGGTGCCATCATATCTTCTGATCCTTTTTGGCTTATGGTCAGTAAAGGAATTTTGTTCTATGCTTTGAGTAGATTCATGCCATGCCTTTGTTTGCCATGATAAGTTCCTGTAGCATGTTGTTTGATAGCTCTAAACATTGCAACCTCGATGTTATTTCCCGATAAGTCCTAAACTGTTATTATTTGCAATCTTGCCTCGCTTTTTTGAGCATGTTCTAGTGATTTCGGAGATAGCTCAGTGTTCATGTTTTGTAATGTTTTACCTGTACATCATGCCCATGCCTTTTGTTATTATGTTGAGGTCCTGTAGCATGTTGTTTTGATGCTTGCAATATGCCTAGTTGCTGTTTTGGATGATTGTTGCTATATCTTGTATAGGGTGTATGTGTTGAACTGCTGTCTGCTTTTGAGTGTACTCTATATGAAACTTGCTTGATTTTGCATGTAGTTTCATATTATCATGTTGCATCCTTGTTTTGAGGTGTTTGCTTGATGTTTGTATGTATTTTGCATCAATGTCATGCTTATCTTGTTTTGCTCATATCTTCTAGACCGTAGTCTCAATCTAATGAACTTTATATGTAACTTGACTAGAATTTCGTAGATCATCGTGGTGCATCTTAACTTACTGTTTAACAACTTGAACATAAATTTATTCAGATCTGGACCAATTTCGAAATTTGCATATGAGGACTTACCGAATTGTTATATGTTGTTCTGGCCTCATTTAAACTTGCTTTGATGTGTTGCTCTTGTTTGTTTCATCCCTTGCCATGAGTAGCCTCATCTAGATTGTCGCATCATGCCTTGTTCTTGTGTGGTGTGTTTACTATGTTGTGTGCTTCTTCTTGTTAGTTCCTGCTTGCTATGATCGTGAGGATTCGCTCGCTCACGCTTGGTTCGGCTTCATCCGCTCGCCTTCTTCATGGACTCGCTTCTTCTTCCTTATGGATTTCGTGCAAGATGACCGCTACCCTCGGATCTCACTACTATCATTGCTATGCTAGTTGCTTCGTTTCTATCGCTATGCTGCGCTACCTATTACCAGCTTACCAAGCCATCCCAAATTGCCATGAACCTCTAACCTTTTGCACCCTTCCTAGCAAACCGTTGTTTGGCTATGTTACCGCTTTGCTCAGCCCTCTTATAGCGTTGTTAGTTGTAGGTGAAGATGAAGTTTGTTCCTTGTTGAACATGGAGATGTTGTTCTTGTTGAAACATGTTTACTTGTTGGGATATCACAATATATCTTATTTAATTAATGCATCTATATACTTGGTAAAGGGTGGAAGGCTCGCCTTATGCCTGGTGTTTTGTTCCACTTTGCCGCCTCTAGTTTCCGCCATATCGGTGTTATGTTCCCAGATTTTGCGCCCCTAACGCGGTCGGGTGATTTATGGGACCCCTTGACAGTTCGCTTTGAATAAGACTTTTCCAAAGAAGGCCCAACATTGGTTTTACCATTTGCCTCACCTATGCCCTTTTTCCCTTGGGTTTCGGAGCCCAAGGGTCATCTTTATTTTAGCCCCCGGCCGCTTCTCCTTCGAGTGTTGGTCCAAACCGAAGCGATGTCCGCGCCTGGAAATCAGGGTTTATGCCAACCCGACGTCTGCTCATCCGGTGTGCCTCGAGACCGAGATATGTGCAGCTCCTATCAGGATTTGTCGGCGACACGGGCGGCTTTGTTGGTCTTGTTTTATTGCTGTCGAATGTCTTGTAGCCGGATTCCGAGACTGATCGGTCTTCCCGGGAGAAGGAATATCCTTCGCTGATCGCGAGAGCTTATCATGGGCTGTTGGGACACCCCGCAGGTATAAACTTTCGAGAGCCGTGCCCATGTTATGTGGCGATGGGAATTTGTTAATATCCGTTGTAGTAAACTTGAAGCAAACCTTCTAAAATACACCAACCGTAGCGTGAATCGTGAGTGTCTCTTTTGGGGTTGATCGAGAGGAGAACACGGTTTCTGGGTTATGTCCGACGAGGTAGGAGTTCAGGATCACTTCTTGATCATTACTAGTTGACGACTGCTGCCTTTGATTCTCTTCTCGCCTCAATTGCATATGTTAGCCACCATATCATGCTTAGTCGCTGCTGCAACCTCACCACTTTACCCCTTCCTTTCCCATTTAAGCTTTGTAGTCTTGATACCCATGGTAATGGGATTGCTGAGTCCTCGTGGCTCACAGATTACTACACAACCAGTTGCAGTGTACAGGTTTATGGCGATCATGACGTGAGAGCGATGTTTGCTTGTGTTGGAGTTCTTCTTCTGCTTCTTCTTCGATCAGGGGATAGGTTCCAGGTCGGCAGCCTGGGCTAGCAGGGTGGATGTCGTTTGAGTTTCTATTTATGTTTCATCCGTAGTCGGATGTTGATCTCTTGTATATGTCGTTGATGTATTCTTGTGGCATTTGTGCCTTATGTATGTATCCCCATCTATTATGTAATGTTGATGTAATGATATCCACCTTGCAAAGCTGCTTCAATATGCGGGTCTATCCTTGGTGGGACCGCTGAGTTCCTTTTGGATAGGGTCGATATTGGGCGTGATAAGTTGGTATCGAGCCTCGACCGACCCTAGGAGCCCCTTGATTGATCGTAGTTTGGCCGTTGTTGAGTCTAGAAGAAAACTGATTTCGAGTCTAGTTATATCGGAGAGTAGGAATTTTTTTTACTCCTCAGCCCCTTCGCCGCCTCGTGAGAAATATTGACGAGGTGTTTTGAAGTACCTCTTCCCTTCAAATTTTTCTTTAGGTTCACGCAGTTGGGTTTCCGTAGTTGTTCCTCAGCTCTTTTTATCCGTGCATTTCGTCAAGTCGATTTGACCATCTTCATCTTTGCCAAGTTCAATCCTCGCCTTCCTCCGCCTTCGTTATTTTTCCTTGTCCGTTGTCCTTGTTTTTCCCACCCGCCTCCCTTTTTCATCTCGAACCGAGTCCGTGAATCGAGTATCCATCCTACTCGCAAGTAAGTTTTTGCTCTCTTCCTCAATGATTTCAACCGTGTTTTCTTCAAGATATTTGTCGCTTTTTCCCTTCCAAGTTGCCTGTGTTTTCCCGCCTCCCACCCTTTTCTTCCCGGAGTCCGACTCTCCTCGACCAGCTATTTCATTCGTGGAGCCTCTTCACCTTCGCACAATTATTTCAACCGTGAATTCTCGCCTCGCTCGTCATTCTTCATCCCTTTCTTTTTCCGTGCACTCAAGTCAAGTTTTCGGTTGATCTTATTCTTTCCCTCGCTCAAGTGTTTTCCTCGCTCGCTCGCTCTCGCCAGCTTTATCCTTCCGAGTGCTCAAGATCTCGTGAGATTCGCTCTGTTCCAATTAATTCGAGGTTATCACCTCATTCAAATATTCCATTTGTTCCGGCATCATCTATCTGTTCGACATCCCTTTCCAACGGTGTTTTCTTTTAGTGGCCCTAACCCACGTGTCTTTTCCTGTGATCTTACCCGACTCTTCTAATTTCCCTGAGCTATTCTCTAATTCTTTTCGCAGTTTCACGAAGTATGAATTTCATCACCGATGTTTTTTTCCAAGATCGATTTCAAATCATTTTCATTGTTGGCTCAACCTCTCTGCTTTTTGCTTCTCCAAGTATCCCAGAATTTTGGTGGTTCTCGCTGTTTTCTCAACATTTGAAGACCGTCAGAGATTTTTCTCTTAAATCTTGTCCGCTCTCCCAAGATTCGTGGTTCCAACTTCATGTTATCCTCTCAAATTATTCCATTTGTTAGTTATTCTTTTCACCCATCCGAGTATGCCAGAGTTGTTTTTCCTGCTTTTCACCGAGGCCATCATTCCGTAAAAATTCTTCGTCCTCACATTTCAGCCACTGCTATCCAATTATTCCGTGCTTGCTCAAGTATTCTTCATCAGTTCATGATCTCTTTGTTCTCTTGCATTCTAATTCCTCAAGTACCTCCGTGCTTCTCTAATTCTTCCCGTGATTCATTCTCTTCATCGCATTTTCAATTCTTACGGTGGTTCATTCAGATTCTTTTTCCTTTGTTATCGATCAATCCATTCCTTCTTTCAATCCTACCGTGGTTCATGAAGATTTTCTCAAGTTTTGCGCCATATTCCCTGTAATCCTTTTCAACGAGAATAAGTATTATGCCAAATCCATTGCTTGTCATCAATTTAATTTGATGAAGGATAAGCATAAAATAAATCTTATTCTTATTTCCTCAAGTTGATTAATCCCTTCCTTCGGAGTTTGTTCTTGATGAATAAATTCTAGTTCCAAGTGTCTTCATCTTTTCTTTTCCGGAGTTCAAATTTCCTCGGCCATTTCGTCGGAACCCCATCTAAATCATCGCAATGCTCATCTTATTCTTTCGTCCTTCATTCTATCTCATCATTCTTTTGTTTACCGGAGTTCTTCATGTTGGTTCTTCATGAATTAATTCATTCTTCAAGAGTTCATCAAGATTCTTGTTGGTGGAGTTCAAGTATCTTTTCTTCTCGCCTCAAGTGTAATTAATTCTCCGTATTCTTTGAATTGAGTTTTGCATTTCTTCGCTCTTCTAAGCTATTCAATCATTTCCGCTTATGGCTGGTTGTCACCTCATAATTTCTGAGATGTTTTCCATAAGCCCACAACAAGTTTATTTCTTTTCGTTGTTGATTTTCTCAACAACTCCACCAATCCTTCCTTCTAAGTTCTTTTCATTCAATTTTTCCAATTCTTCCGGAGGTATTATGCTGTTTATGTCGTCAAGTGTCATTCCATCTTGTGTAGTTCATGTTCTATTCTTTCCATGTTCAACCGTGTGCTGCCTAAATCTTTTCAGTCTTATTTGTTTCTTTTCTCATTCTAACCACTCCTGTTAGAACGAGTTGTTTCAGTCTTATCTTGTTTCCATGAGAATTTGATTCTCGCCATTCTCATTGTTCCTCTCTTCTTCTCGAGTGCTCTCGATTCTTTGCTTCTTCTCCTGATTTCGTGTTTCACCTCACCCTTTTCCCGTCTGTTCGTCCTAAGATCTCGGACGAGATCTCTTGTTAGTGGAGGAGTGTTGTAACGCCTGGATTCGATGCGCCTGTGTCCGCCAGCTTATTTGTCGCCCTTGCCATGTCATTTGCTTATGTGTTGCACTTTGCCATGTCATCATTTGCATTTCATATCATGTCATCATGCGATTTCATTTTGCATACGTGTTCGCCTCATGCATCCGAGCATTTTCCCTTGTCCGCTTTTGCAATCCGCACTCCTATGTCTCCCGCCGCCTTTTTACCTCTTTTTCATGTGCGGGTGTTAAACGGTCTCGAATGGACCGAGGTTTGTCAAGCTGCCTTGGTATAGCACCGTAGACCGCCTCAAAGTTTCGTGCCATTTGAGGTCGTTTATACTCCAACGGTTAACCGGTAACCGCAGAGCCTCTTTGTTTGCAGCCCAACACCCTTTCTAACTGGCCCAAACCCTCCAAACTCCCTCCATGCTCTCGGTCGCTCGATCACGATCACAGGGTCAAAACCGCACCTCATTTGGAGTCTCCTAGCTCCTCTACCTATAAAACTAGATCCTCCAAAATTCATGGATCATTTCGCAGACGAAACCCTAGCCCTGCTTCTCCTCACACCGGATATGTCCATCCTCACGGACATGTCCAGCCGCCACGTCAGCCCGACTAATCGGCGGCCGCCACGCCATCGCCGCCACCCCACAGCCAATCTCCTCCCGCCACCTCAGCCTCTTCTTCTCCTTCTCACACACTGCTGTTCATGGGGCTCCATCCGGGGCTGCCTGCTGGCGCCACTGCCCAGCCTGGTGCCTCAGCCCCTGCCCCCAAGCCTGGTCACATTGGCTTTCACAGGCATTGCCCCGAGCTGCTGCCTGCAAGGCTGCCAAGGCCGCCACTTGCCGGCTGCCTTCTTCGCTTCACAAGGCCACACTCACACATACCATTGCTGCCATTGCAAGCCCGATCATTACCATTGCTCACCATCATTCCCGGCCAGCCCGGCCTCACTCGGCCTGGCGGCCCTCGAGCTCGCTGATCGCCTGGCTCCTTCTCTTCGGCTGGATCCGGCGAGATCCGCCCGGATCGGTCGCCTGCCATCTCCTCCTCTCCGCGCAGGTCCCAGCGGTTCCGCCATCCTCGATCCGCATGGTTGACTTCTTTCCCTCCAAATTCATCTAAGTCCCGAATCACAACATTTTGTTCCATTTTCATTGCATTATAACTCTGTCATTGTAGTCTGCTTATGCTGTAATATGTCAAAATGTTCGCCTCGATGAGTCGATCATTTCATCTCATTGCAACATTTTCATTTGAGCTCATCTTGATGCCCGAAATGCTGTTGGAAGAGTGCTATCTGATGTTAGTTTCTGTTTCTTAACAGAACGTGCACTTTTGTCATTTTTGCCATGATTGATGTGTGCCCCCTATGGACTTGAGTCCTACATGTGTTTTGTAATATGCCATGCCATCTTTCAAGTGGTGCTTGCTATGTATTTTTGTGATCTATGTGGTGACTAGCACAAGCATGCAAACTAGGCATCATAATGTTGCTGATTTCAGCCCTGTTCTACTGATATTTTTATGTCATGTTAACTTGATGCTACCGAGAGTTCCATGCATATTTTGAGATACTTCAGTAAGGATGTTTTGTTCTACATGTCTTGCTCTATCCATCCATGCCCTTGTTTGCAATTATGGAGTGCCATAGCTTGAGTCAATCGAGCTCTACTTTTGCTATAAAATGTTTCCTGGCAGATTGTTTACAGGTTATTCAATTTTGCCAAGTTGTTGTGATTGATCCTTGCATGCTATGATGTTGTTCTTGCCATGTATAGCTTCTATGCCATGCCTTATTACTGTTGGTTGCCTTGCCATGCCATGTATTGCTCTGTGGTGAGTGGTTCAAGCTCACCAACATGCCTACTTATTGTTGTTCCTGCCATGTATGAATCTGTAATACAACTTGCCATGTTTACATGGGTGCCATCATATCTTCTCGATCCTTTTGGCTTATGGTCAAGAAGGAATTTTGTTCTATGCTTTGAGTAGATTCATGCCATGCCTTTGTTTGCCATGATAAGTTCCTGTAGCATGTTGTTTGATAGCTCTAAACATTGCAACCTCGATGTTATTTCCTCGATAAGTCCTAAACTCATTATTATTTGCAATCTTGCCATGTGCTTTTGAGCATGTTCTAGTGATTTCTGGAGATAGCTCAGTGTTCATGTTTTGTAATGCTTTACCTGTACATCATGCCCATGCCTTTTGTTATTATGTTGAGGTCCTGTAGCATGTTGTTTTGATGCTTGCAATATGCCTAGTTGCTGTTTTGGATGATTGTTGCTATATCTTGTATAGGGTGTATGTGTTGAACTGCTGTCTGCTTTTGAGTGTGCTCTATATGAAACTTGCTTGATTTTGCATGTAGTTTCATATTATCATGTTGCATCCTTGTTTTGAGGTGTTTGCTTGATGTTTGTATGTATTTTGCATCAATGCCATGCTTATCTTGTTTTGCTCATATCTTCTAGACCGTAGTCTCAATCTAATGAACTTTATATGTAACTTGACTAGAATTTCGTAGATCATCGTGGTGCATCTTAACTTGCTGTTTAACAACTTGAACATAAAGTTATTCAGATCTGGACCAATTTCGAAATTTGCATATGAGGACTTACCGGAATTGTTATATGTTGTTCCCGGCCTCATTTAAACTTGCTTTGATGTGTTGCTCTTGTTTGCATCATCCCTTGCCATGAGTAGCCTCATCTAGATTGTCGTGCATCATGCCTTGTTCTTGTGTGGTGTGTTTACTATGTTGTGTGCTTCTTCTTGTTAGTTCCTGCTTGCTATGATCGTGAGGATTCGCTCGCTCACGCTTGGTTCGGCTTCATCCGCTCGCCTTCTTCATGGACTCGCTCTTCTTCCTTGCGATTTCAGGCAAGATGACCGCTACCCTGGATCTCACTACTATCATTGCTATGCTAGTTGCTTCGTTTCATCGCTATGCTGCGCTACCTATTACCTGCTTACCAAGCCATCCCAAATTGCCATGAACCTCTAACCTTTTGCACCCTTCCTAGCAAACCGTTGTTTGGCTATGTTACCGCTTTGCTCAGCCCTCTTATAGCGTTGTTAGTTGCAGGTGAAGATGAAGTTTGTTCCTTGTTGAACATGGAGATGTTGTTCCTTGTTGAACATGTTTACTTGTTGGGATATCACAATATATCTTATTTAATTAATGCATCTATATACTTGGTAAAGGGTGGAAGGCTCGCCTTATGCCTGGTGTTTTGTTCCACTTTGCCGCCTCTAGTTTCCGCTATATCGGTGTTATGTTCCCGGATTTTGCGCCCCTAACGCTGTCGTCGGTGATTTATGGGACCCTTGACAGTTCGCTTTGAATAAGACTTTTCCAAAGAAGGCCCAACATTGGTTTTACCATTTGCCTCACCTATGCCCTTTTTTCCCTTGGGTTTCGGAGCCCAAGGGTCATCTTTATTTTAGCCCCCGGCCAGCTTCTCCTTCGAAAGTGCTGGTCCAAACCGAAGCGATGTCCGGCGCCTCGGGCAATCGTGGTTTATGCCAACCCGACGTCTGCTCATCCGGTGTGCCCCGAGACCGAGATATGTGCAGCTCCTATCAGATTTGTCGGCGACACGGGCGGCTTTACTGGTCTTGTTTTATTGCTGTCGAATGTCTTGTAGCCGGATTCCGAGACTGATCGGTCTTCCCGGAGAAGGAATATCCTTCGTTGATCGCAAGAACTTATCATGGGTTGTTGGGACACCCCGCAGGTATAAACTTTCGAGAGCCGTGCCTGCTGTTATGTGGCGATGGGAATTTGTTAATATCCGTTGTAGTAAACTTGAAGCAAACCTTCTAAAATACACCAACCGTAAAGCGAATCGTGAGTGTCTCTTTTCGGGTTGATCGAGAGGAGAACACGGTTTCGGGTTATGTCCGACGAGGTAGGAGTTCGTGATCACTTCTTGATCATTACTAGTTGACGACTGCCTTTGATTCTCTTTTCGCCTCAATTGCATATGTTAGCCACCATATCATGCTTAGTCACTGCTGCAACCTCACCACTTTACCCCTTCCTTTCCCATTTAAGCTTTGCTAGTCTTGGTACCCATGGTAAAGGGATTGCTGAGTCCTCGTGGCTCACAGATTACTACACAACCAGTTGCAGTGTACAGGTTTATGGCGATCATGACGTGAGAGCGATGTTTGCTTGTGTTGGAGTTCTTCTTCCGCTTCTTCTTCGATCGTGGGATAGGTTCCTGTGTCGGCAGCCTGGCTAGCAGTGGTGGATGTCGCTTGAGTTTCTATTTATGTTTCATCCGTAGTCGGATGTTGATCTCTTGTATATGTTGTTGATGTATTGTTGTGGCATTTGTGCCTTATGTATGTATCCCCATCTATTATGTAATGTTGATGTAATGATATCCACCTTGCAAAGCGCTTCAATATGCGGTCTATCCTTGGTGGGACCGCCGAGTTCCTTTTGGATAGGGTCGATATTGGGCGTGATAAGTTGCTATCGAGCCTCGACCCACCCTAGGAGCCCCTTGATTGATCGTAGTTTGGCCGTTGTTGAGTCTAGAAGAAAACTAATTTCTGAGTCTAGTTATATCGAGAGTAGGAATTTTTTACCTCAGCCCCTTTGTCGCCCGGTGAGAAATATTGACGAGGTGTTTTGAATTACCTCTTCCCTTCAAATTTTTCTTTAGGTTCACGCAGTTGGGTTTCCGTAGTTGTTCCTCAGCTCTTTTTATCCGTGCATTTCTCGTCAAGTCGACTCGACCATCTTCATCTTTGCCAAGTTCAATCCTCGCTTCTTCCTCCATCGTCATATTTTTCCTTGTCCGGTTGTCCTTGTTTTTCCCACCGCCTCCCTTTTTCATCTCGAACCGAGTCCGTAATCGAGTATCCATCCTACTGTAAGGAAGTTTTTGCTCTCTTCCTCAATGATTTCAACCGTGTTTTCTTCAAGATATTCGCTGCTTTTCCCTTCCAAGTTGCTCGTGTTTTCCCGCCTCCCGCCTTTTCTTCCCGGAGTCCGACTCTCTCGACCAGCTATTTCATTCGTGGAGCCTCTTCATCCTTCACAATTATTTCAACCGTGAATTTCGCCCTGCTCGTCATTCTTCATCCCTTTCTTTTTCCGTGCACTCAAGTCAAGTTTTCGTTGATCTTATTCTTTCCCTCGCTCAAGTGTTTTCCTCTGCTCGCTCGCTCTCGCCAGCTTTATCCTTCCGAGTGCTCAAGACATCTCAGAGATTCGTCTGTTCCAATTAATTCGAGGTTATCACCTCATTCAAATATTCCATTTGTTCCGTTGCATCATCTATCTGTTCGACATCCCTTCCCAACGGTGTTTTCTTTTAGTGGGCCCTAACCCACGTGTCTTTTCCTGTGATCTTACCCGACTCTTCTAATTTCCCTGAGCTATTCTCTAATTCTTTTCGAGTTTGACGAAGTATGAATTTCATCACCGATGTTTTTTCCAAGATCGATTTCAAATCATTTTCATTGTTGGCTCAACCTCTCGCTTCTCATTCTCCCGAGTATCCCAGTAATTTTGGTGGTTCTCGCTGCTTTCTCAACATTTGAAGACCGTCAGAGATTTTTCTCTTAAATCTTGTCCGCTCTCCCAAGATTCGTGGTTCCAGCTTCATGTTATCCTCTCAAATTATTCCATTTGTTAGTTATTCTTTTCACCCATCCTGAGTATGCCGAGTTGTTTTTTCCGCTCTTTTCACCGAGGCCATCATTCCGTAAAAATTCTTCATCCTCACATTTCAGCTATCGCTATCCAATTATTCCGTGCTTCGCTCAAGTATTCTTCTATCGCTCATGATCTCTTTGTTCTCTTGCATTCTAATTCCTCAAGTACTCTGTGTTTTCTAATTCTTCCCGTGATTCATTCTCTTCATCGTGCATTTTCAAATTCTTACGGTGGTTCATTCAGATTCTTTTTCCTTTGTTATCGATCAATCCATTCCTTCTTTCAATCCTACCGTGGTTCATGAAGATTTTCTCAAGTTTTATGCCATATTCCTCGTAATCCTTTTCAACGAGAATAAGTATTATGCCAAATCCATTGCTTGTCATCAATTTAATTTGATGAAGGATAAGCATAAATAAATCTTATTCTTATTTCCTCAAGTTGATTAATCCTTCCTTCGGAGTTTGTTCTTGATGAATAAATTCTAGTTCCAAGTGTCTTCATCTTTTCTTTTCCGGAGTTCAAATTTCTCGCCATTTCGGCTTGAACCCCATCTAAATCATCGCAATGCTCATCTTATTCTTTCGCCCTTCATTCTATCTCATCATTCTTTTGTTTACCGGAGTTCTTCATGTTGGTTCTTCATGAATTAATTCATTCTTCAAGAGTTCATCAAGATTCTTGTTGGTGGAGTTCAAGTATCTTTTCTTCTCGCCCTCAAGTGTAATTAATTCTCCGTATTCTTTTGAATTGAGTTTTGCATTTCTTCGCTCTTCTAAGCTATTCAATCATTTCCGCTTATGGCTGGTTGTCACCTTATAATTTCTGAGATGTTTTCCATAAGCCCACAACAAGTTTATTTCTTTTCGTTGTTGATTTTCTCAACAACTCCACCAATCCTTCCTTCTAAGTTCTTTTCATTCAATTTTTCCAATTCTTCCGGAGGTATTATGCTGTTTATGTCGCCAAGTGTCATTCCATCTTGTGTAGTTCATGTTCTATTCTTTCCTTGTTCAACCGGTGTGCTGCCTAAATCTTTTCAGTCTTATTTGTTTCTTTTCTCATTCTAACCACTCCGGTTAGAATGAGCTGTTTCAGTGTCTATCTTGTTTCCATGAGAATTTGATTCTCGCCATTCTCATCGCTCTCTCTCTTCTTCTCGAGTGCTCTCGATTCTTTGCTTCTTCTCCTGATTTCGTGTTTCACCTCACCCTTTCCCCCGTCTGCTCGTCCTAAGATCTCGGACGAGATCTCTTGTTAGTGGAGGAGTGTTGTAACGCCTCGGATTCGATGCGCCTGTGTCCGCCAGCTTATTTGTCGTTCTTGCTATGTCATTTGTTTATGTGTTGCACTTTGCCATGTCATCATTTGCATTTCATATCATGTCATCATGCGATTTCATTTTGCATACGTGTTCGCCTCATGCATCCGAGCATTTTCCCCGTTGTCCGCTTTTGCAATCCGCACTCCTATGTCTCCCGGCGCCCCTTTTACCTCTTTTCATGTAAGGGTGTTAAACGGTCTCGAATGGACCGAGGTTTGTCAAGCTGCCTTGGTATAGCACCGTAGACCGCCTGTCAAGTTTCGTACATTTGAGGTCGCTTATACTCCAACGGTTAACCGGTAACCGCAGAGCCTCTTTTGTTTGCAGCCCAACACCCCTTTCTAACTGGCCCAAACCCTCCAAACTCCCTCCCATGCTCTTGGTCGCTCGATCACGATCACAGGGTCAAAACCGCACCTCATTTGGAGTCTCCTAGCTCCTCTACCTATAAACTAGATCCTCCAAAATTCATGATCATTTCGCAGACGAAACCCTAGTCTCGCTTCCTCCTCGCCACGGACATGTCCATCCTCACGGACATGTCCAGCCGCCACGTCGCTCTCCGACCAATCGGGCGTCGCCACGCCATCGCCGCCGCCACCACAGCCAATCTCCTCCCGCCACCTCAGCGCCTCTTCTTCTCTCTCTCTCCTCATCCACATGGTCACTGGGGCCCATCTGGCTCGCCTGCCCGCCGGGCGCTGCTGGCTCACCTGCTGGTGCCCCTCACACTTGCCACGCTGCCTCCACAAGCCGGCCGCCGCTCACGCCCGGAGCGCCACGCCTCCTCACACGGCCAAGGCCTCCTCGCTCCTGGCTTGCCTCCTTCCGCTGGCTCCACACGGCCATCTTGCTCATTCAAGGCCATGCTGCCTCTACTCACAAGGCCATGGCGCCCGTCATTCGCCGGAGGCCTGCTGCCGCCAGCCTGGCCTCACTCGCCATCGCCCTCGAAGCTGACCGCCCGCCGTCGTCCTCGCCTGCCGGATCCGGCGAGATCCGCCCGGATCGGTCGCCTACCATCTCCTCCTCTCCGGCGCTCCTGTCCCGGCGGTTCCGCCATCCTCGATTCAAGGCATGGTTGACTTTTTCCTCCAAATTCATCTAAGTCCTGAATCACAACATTGTGTTCCATTTTCATTGCATCATAACTCTGTCATTGTAGTCTGCTTTGCTGTGTGTAATATGTCAAAATGTTCGCCTCGATGAGTAGATCATTTCATCTCATTGCAACATTTTCATTTGAGCTTATCTTGATGCCCGAAATGCTGTTGAAGAGTGCTATGTGATGTTAGTTTCGCTTTCTTAATGTAACATGCACTTTTGTCATTTTTGCCATGATTGATGTGTGCCCCCTATGGACTTGAGTCCTACATGTGTTTTGTCATATGCCATGCCATCTTGCCAGTGGTGCTTGCTATGTATTTTTGTGATCTATGTGGTGACTAGCACAAGCATGCAAACTAGGCATCATAATGTTGCTGATTTCAGCCCTGTTCTGCTGATATTTTTATGCCATGTTAACTTGATGCTACCGAGAGTTCCATGCATATTTTGAGATACTTCAGTAAGGATGTTTTGTTCTACATGTCTTGCTCTATCCATCCATGCCCTTGTTTGCAATTATGGAGTGCCATAGCTTGAGTCAATCGAGCTCTACTTTTGCTATAAAATGTTTCCTGGCAGATTGTTTACAGGTTATTCAATTTTGCCAAGTTGTTGTGATTGATCCTTGCATGCTATGATGTTGTTCTTGCCATGTATAGCTTCTATGCCATGCCTTATTACTGTTGGTTGCCTTTCCATGCCATGTATTGCTCTGTGGTGACTGGTTCAAGCTCACCAACATGCCTACTTATTGTTGTTCCTGCCATGTATGAATCTGTAATATAACTTGCCATGTTTACATGGGTGCCATCATATCTTCTGATCCTTTTTGGCTTATGGTCAGTAAAGGAATTTTGTTCTATGCTTTGAGTAGATTCATGCCATGCCTTTGTTTGCCATGATAAGTTCCTGTAGCATGTTGTTTGATAGCTCTAAACATTGCAACCTGATGTTATTTCCTGATAAGTCTGAAACTGTTATTATTTGCAATCTTGCCCTGCCTTTTTGAGCATGTTCTAGTGATTTCTGGAGATAGCTCAGTGTTCATGTTTTGTAATGCTTTACCTGTACATCATGCCCATGCCTTTTGTTATTATGTTGAGGTCCTGTAGCATGTTGTTTTGATGCTTGCAATATGCCTAGTTGCTGTTTTGGATGATTGTTGCTATATCTTGTATAGGGTGTATGTGTTGAACTGCTGTCTGCTTTTGAGTGTGCTCTATATGAAACTTGCTTGATTTTGCATGTAGTTTCATATTATCATGTTGCATCCTTGTTTTGAGGTGTTTGCTTGATGTTTGTATGTATTTTGCATCAATGCCATGCTTATCTTGTTTTGCTCATATCTTCTAGACCGTAGTCTCAATCTAATGAACTTTATATGTAACTTGACTAGAATTTCGTAGATCATCGTGGTGCATCTTAACTTGCTGTTTAACAACTTGAACATAAAGTTATTCAGATCTGGACCAATTTCGAAATTTGCATATGAGGACTTACCGGAATTGTTATATGTTGTTCCCGGCCTCATTTAAACTTGCTTTGATGTGTTGCTCTTGTTTGCATCATCCCTTGCCATGAGTAGCCTCATCTAGATTGTCGTGCATCATGCCTTGTTCTTGTGTGGTGTGTTTACTATGTTGTGTGCTTCTTCTTGTTAGTTCCTGCTTGCTATGATCGTGAGGATTCGCTCGCTCACGCTTGGTTCGGCTTCATCCGCTCGCCTTCTTCATGGACTCGCTTTTCTTCCTTGCGGATTTCGGCAAGATGACTGCTACCTCGGATCTCACTACTATCATTGCTATGCTAGTTGCTTCGTTTCTATCGCTATGCTGCGCTACCTATTACCTGCTTACCAAGCCATCCCAAATTGCCATGAACCTCTAACCTTTTGCACCCTTCCTAGCAAACCGTTGTTTGGCTATGTTACCGCTTTGCTCAGCCCCTCTTATAGCGTTGTTAGTTGCAGAAGATGAAGTTTGTTCCTTGTTGAACATGGAGATGTTGTTCCTTGTTGGAACATGTTTACTTGTTGGGATATCACAATATATCTTATTTAATTAATGCATCTATATACTTGGTAAAGGGTGGAAGGCTCGGCCTTATGCCCGGTGTTTTGTTCCACTCTTGCCGCCTCTAGTTTCCGCCATATCGGTGTTATGTTCCCGGATTTTGCGCCCCTAACGCTGGTCGGGTGATTTATGGGACCCCTTGATAGTTCGCTTTGAATAAGACTTTTCCAAAGAAGGCCCAACATTGGTTTTACCATTTGCCTCACCTATGCCCTTTTTCCTTGGGTTTCGGAGCCCAAGGGTCATCTTTATTTTAGCCCCCGGCCAGTTCTCCTTCGAGTGTTGGTCCAAACCGAAGCGATGTCCGCATACTGGGCAATCGTGGTTTATGCCAACCCGACGTCTGCTCATCCGTGTGCCCGAGACCGAGATATGTGCAGCTCCTATCGATTTGTCGGCGATCCGGCGGCTTTGCTGGTCTTGTTTTATTGTTGTCGAATGTCTTGTAGCCGGATTCCGAGACTGATCGGGTCTTCCCGGGAGAAGGAATATCCTTCGCTGATCGCGAGAGCTTATCATGGGCTTGTTGGGACACCCCGCAGGGTATAAACTTTCGAGAGCCGTGCCCGCGTTATGTGGCGATGGAATTTGTTAATATCCGTTGTAGTAAACTTGAAGCAAACCTTCTAAAATACACCAACCGTAAAGCGAACTCGTGAGTGTCTCTTTTCGGGTTGATCGAGAGGAGAACACGGTTTCTTGGGTTATGTCCGACGAGGTAGGAGTTCGTGATCACTTCTTGATCATTACTAGTTGATGACCGCTCTTTGATTCTCTTCTCGCCTCAATTGCATATGTTAGCCACCATATCATGCTTAGTCGCTGCTGCAACCTCACCACTTTACCCCTTCCTTTCCCATTTAAGCTTTGTTAGTCTTGATACCCATGGTAATGGGATTGCTGAGTCCTCGTGGCTCACAGATTACTACACAACCAGTTGCCAGTGTACAGGTTTATGATGATCATGACGTGAGAGCGATGTTTGCTTGTGTTGGAGTTCTTCTTCCGCTTCTTCTTCGATCGTGGGATAGGTTCCGTGTCGGCAGCCTGGCTAGCAGTGGTGGATGTCGCTTGAGTTTCTATTTATGTTTCATCCGTAGTCGGATGTTGATCTCTTGTATATGTTGTTGATGTATTCTTGTGGCATTTGTGCCTATGTATGTATCCCCATCTATTATGTAATGTTGATGTAATGATATCCACCTTGCAAAAGTTGCTTCAATATGGGTCTATCCTTCGTGGGACCGCGAGTTCCTTTTGATAGGGTCGATATTGGGCGTGACACTTCCCACAATGCTCACTATTCATCCTCGAGGCAGCATCGATCGGCTTCAGCTTAGCAGCAGAGCGGGAATCGCCGATCGGGTTCAATTAATGACATCGATCGATCGCCGGGTTCAAGAACGCAGCCTGCAGCAGCAATCGCCGGGTTCGCTTAGAGCCCAACGCCGCCGGGTTCGCTTAGAGCTAACGCCGCACACACGCCACAGACGCAGGTACAAGAGAAACGCATCTCCCGCCCCGACCTCCCACCGTAACCGGAACTCCCCAAATTTTCCTCCCCATCGCTTCTACCACGGTTTTTTCCGCCATGGACGCCCCAAAGAATGTCATGCAGCTGCGCCTCCGCCCGCCTAGGACGAAAAGCCCATTTTTGTCATGATTTTTTTCATAGAAGTAGGAGCCCACCACATCTATGATGTTACCGGTTCGCCACAATTATCGCCATAGAAGTGTCATATGTATGATGAAAAAATTTCTCTCGCCCAAACTGTCACGGATGTGTCTTTTTTGTAGTGATGGCTGGACACCGATGCCCATCCCATGCTTTATGCAAACTAAATCAAAATTAATTGCAAACAAAACTCCCCCTGGGACCTAATGTATGTTGGAGGCACTCGTTGTTTCGAGCAAGCCGTGGATTGATGCTTGTTGGTGGAGGGGAGTATAAACTCTACCATTCTGCTTTGGGAACCGCCTATAATGTGTGTAGCATGGAAGATATCGCCATCTCTTAGTTGTTATGTTGACAATGAAAGTATACCGCTCAAAATATTATTTATCTCTATTTCAAACCGAGCCTCGCACCTCTACAAATCCTCGCTCTCCTCTAAGGGCCTATCTATTTACTTTTATGTTGAGTCTTCACCTCTTATCAAAAGCACTAGCCGGAGAGCACAAATATCATTTGCATTCATTATCGTTAATTTATATTGGGTATGATCGATCTCTTTACCATGAATTGCAATGTCTAGTCAGCCTTGATCTTTAAAGGTGCTCGTGATTTATGTTTTATGTCTCGTAAAGGGCTAGCGAGATACCATCCTGTTATATCATATTATAATTGTTTTGAGAAAGTGTTGTCATCCGAGATTTATTATTATGGCTCGCTAGTTGATTATGCCATTGATATGAGTAAACATGAGACCCGAGAATTATTGCAAATGTGGTTAGTTATAATCTTTCCTAAAACTAGAATGTCGGCTTGACATATTTACAACAACAAGAGCAAACAGAGTTTGTAAAGTTTTTCTTTTTCTTTCAGCTTGTCAACTGAATTGCTTGAGGACAAGCAAGGGTTTAAGCTTAGGGAGTTGATACGCCTCCGCCATATCTACTTTTCCAAACACTTTTGCCCTTGTTTTGGACTCTAACTTGTATGATTTGAATGGAACTAACCCGATCGACGTTGTTTTCAGCAGAATTGCCATGATGTTGTTTTACGCAGTAAAACAAAAGTTCTCTAATAACCTAAAACTCCACGTAACATCTTAGAAAAAATAATAAAAATCATCGCTAAAGATGAAGACCAGGGGCCCACACCCTGTCCACGAGGGTGGGGCGCCTCACCTCGTGGGCCCCGGAGCTCCTCCGACGCCAACTCCAACTCTATATATTTGCTTC
>JAHIAM010002065.1:0-28937 GCA_021605205.1 Aegilops longissima | reverse complement strand
ACTCTAAAACTCGCAAGATAAGGTGAGTGATGGATGGCCTCGAGGTAGACGGAGCGGATCCATAGGGTGTATTGATATGGTGAATATGTGGACTCGCAAAGCGCCACCCAAAAGAGTTACTTGCAATGTAGTTTAGGATAGCACGAGTCAAAGCTGGCTTGTGCGCTCAAACTCCACCACCCCTTTGTTGATAATGATGCATATGTAGTTAGTTCTGATGTAAGTCTTGCTGAGTACATTTTGTAATCACGCTTGCTTATTTTATGTTTTGCAGAGACGCTGCCTCGCTAGTAGTTCCGGTGGACTTGACGCTTAGCTTGTTACCTCAGCTACGATCTTGTGCCCCAGCAGATCTCGTAGATAGTCGGGCTTCTCAGCCTTTTTCATTTGTAGATGTCTCGATCGACATGTTAAGCTTCCGCTTGTGCTTGTTGCTTGTATGTTTCAGTTGGGTCATGAGACCCATGTTTGTAATATCTCGCCCCTGGAGCCTAATGAATAAATATTGAGTCATGAGTTATGTTGTGATGCCTTGTTGTATTTACACATATCGAGCATATTGTGTTATGTTTGAAATGCTTGGTATGTGTAGGATCCGACAATCTAGTTGTTTATCCTTGGCAGCCTCTCATATGGGGAAATGTAGTCTAGTGCTTCCGAGCGATAGTAGTCCGCCAGCCCGGTTCATCGGAGTCCGCTAGCCCAAAGACTACCGCCTCGACACTTGATTGCCGGCATGTGTTTCACTTGCCTTCCGTTCGCCCTTCGGGAAATGTCACGCGGTGACATCCGGAGTCCTGCCTAGCCAGCTACAGCCCGGTTACGAGTCATGTTAGCCCAGCAGACCGGATTCATACGTTGATGACCGACATGCTCGATGTGATTCATGTATCTGTTCCATGGGTTAGTGCCGCTTTGGTTCACGATAGCCATGTCGGCCCGGTTCTTCGTCATATGGATGCTAGCGACACTATCAATACGGGAGCCAAAGGCTAAACGTCCCCGCCATGGTAAGGCGACACCCATGGGAATACCGTATGTGAGGCCAAAGTGATATGAGGTGTTACCGCCAGATCAGTGACTTGAATCGGGTCCCGACATCGCAAGAACCGCGCTTTGTCGCCATTTCGACTTTCCTCGCCCAGCCTGCTCCAGTGGTTAGGAGGTCACGGCTTCATGCCTCGGCCTGACGGCGCCCAAGCCTTCATGCTTTCTCCTGCTCCTCGGAGGCGGCCTCGGCAAGCTGGTTCTGAGTCTTCAGCTCTCCATCCAGCGCCTCACAATGACCTTGATGTGGCTGCCTCCCCTGTGGCAGCATCGGGCAATCTTCCCCACGGACAGCCTGCTTCTTCCGTCAGGCCGCCGAGGCCCGGACCAGCCTCCGAATCGGGCGCCGAGCAATCCAGCCGAGGCTAGCTCAAGCGCCCGCCACCAAGCGAGGGTCGGCGCCGAAGATCCTGCCAGCCGGGTCCAATTCAGCGCAAGACGATCCAGATAGGGAGGAGTTGGAGAAGCAGCGGGGAGTAGAGGAGATGGCGGCGGCGGAAAACAGATCGTGAGGCGGGACCTGCGCGCCCAACAGCTATGGTGGCGCATTGCAAGGACACCTCGGAGTCGGGCATGGGGCTGGGCCGCCGAGCCAGCCCGCTGCACTGCAGGATGACCGGCAGAGAGGCCCATGTCTTGCCATCGCCTTTCCAGAGTGCGAGGCGCCGCCTGATGAAGCCTCAGGAGGTCCCTTCATCTTCTTCGCCAGCGCGCCAGCCCTAGCCAAGAGATAGATATCGCTCTCGACAAAGCAAGGAAAAACAAGAATCAAGCACTTATCGTCATCTCGAAGCTCGAGCAACCTCCGGCCATACTTGAAGCCCGAGCCGGCCGGGATCGGCTCAAGGGCCCAGAGGGAGGCGTCTCGGATCGCCTGGGCCGGGCGGACCCACGGGACTAGCCCACCGTCCTTCTTCGATCGGGGTTTCCCCCGCCATCCTCATCCTCATCGCTGCCACTGGGAGGCGCAGACGCGGACCTGCGCCGCAGGGATGAGCCTGACTCGCCTCAATCAACCCCCTCCCCGGCTCTCTTCCTCCACCTCCTGAGTCAAGAGGACACGCCCACTGTGTCCTCCAGAGCATCCACCGGCACGGCCCATCCCCATTGAAGAAGTGCATGGGCCCCACTACCTGCCTCCCAACTCAAGGAACAAGAGCGGGCGCCCGCCTGCCACATCGCCTTCTAACCAAGGACTGGAGGACTGCGCAGATCCTCGCTGGCCAGACCACGGGCTCGAGTGAGTCCTCCACATCGAAGGATAGACACGGAGCGCTTGGTGCTCCAGAACTCCCCAAGCCGACGACCGGTCAGCCTCGCCACGTGTTGGCGGGCTTCAGATTCTGGCCCATATTCTCCAAAGACCAGCAAGGGATCCATAAGGTCCACTGACCTGGTTGAGCTCTGGTGCCTGGGCGAATCAGCCGAGGTGGATGCGCCTGATCCACCAGGACCCACTTGCTCCTCAAACCTCAATCCGCTTCCGTGGTTTGAAATGGCGATGGCTCCACCATATGCGATTTAAGTCACAGACGCTGGAGGCGGAACCATGGGAGGTCTTGAGGGAGAAATAGTGGCAGCAAGGCCACGAGGGCTTCACCCCAACATGGGCCTCACAATAGTAGGCGAAGATTGCCAAGAAGGATGGAGTTGGGATGGAGGTGCAGGCTTGAATGTTGTAGTGACGGAGGACTTGAAGAAGAACTCGAAAGGAGGCACCTGACCATCAATGATGGCGCCACGAAGAATGGGTAGGTTACTCCCGACCCTCAAGGGCGAGGAGCCGGCCTGAACGCCTGCCGCTGACGCCTCACGCCACCGCCATCCGGCGACCTGTGGTGAGGCTCGCCTTGACACATTTGGCGGTCCAGGAGAGTACCAAGCTCACTGGCTTGCAGGAGCCATGATGCTAGGGGCACGAGGGAGGGATCTGACGATCTTGGAAGCAGAGAGGAGAGGCGAAGAAAGGGGATCTGAGCAAATCGGAGAAAGTAAAGGAGGCAAGGAAGATGCCGCTGCTATCAACCCACGCGTTGCAGAGGCGATGGCCCAATCAATCGCCACGGGCGCCTAAGGTCATGGGCTGTTAGGGGCTCGCGACGCTGGACTTGCACTTTCGCCTTCGCCGCTGTTCGGGTGCAGGCCCGGGCTATCACAGCCTGGGAACGGGGTCCCTGCATTTGCTCGCCGGCCTCGGGGGCTCAAAGGAGGCCGATAGCCCATCTTCATCAACAAAGCTCAAGACCTCGGGGGGAAGCCGGGCGGACGACAAGGAGCTTCTCACCATGGCCTCGCGGCTGGCTCATGAGGAGGCGGAGAGTTCAAGGCAGGTACTCGCGAGGTGCCCATGACGCAAGCCATGACGACGAGGCGCCAGCCACAAAGGTCCTCCTTTCCACTTTGGTGCAAAGGAGCAAGCGAGTAGAGCATCAAGCAAAGGCATCCGCTTTCTGCAACAAGACCAAGACCATCCCAACGGTTGGAAGGAGTCATCGTGGAGCCCAAGCAGGCCATCACCAGAGCCTTTGGCAAAGGAGGACCAACTTTAGTTGTTTAATGTACCCCACTTCCCCTTAAATGGCCAATTGTTGGCGCCTTCCCCCAATATTTGGGAAGAGGCCCAGGCCTTCCCTATAAATAGGAGTAGCCACACGGAAAGAGGATCCAAAGAGGGGCAGGAAGAGAGCCCAGGAAGATCAAGACCCGGATCCCAAGCCAGGGAGGCAACCGGACACCACCTAGCAGTTCATCACACCCGCCAAGAAAGACCCTCACGAGGTTGTTCTTCCTTGTATTGATCCTCATCAGCCCAGAGGCAATCCACCACACCACACACCGGAGTAGGGTATTACACCAATGGTGGGCTAACCAAGATAAATCTCGTGTCTTCAGTCGCCCGCTTAGTAGTTTAGGTCCCAGCCATTCGCGACGAGCGAGACGGTGGAGGGTGGATCTCCGCGCACACCTCAGTTCGAACCTCAAGGGTCTCCGAACCCGAACCGACACCCGCTGTCAGCCGTGACACCCCGATGCGTGAGCCTCACCTCGCTGTGTTCTCCGCCGATTGGGCGCCGGAGGAGCAATCCCGACCCTCCGCCGCTGCTCGGCCTCGCTGGTGGTTAAACGCCAAGCGGAAGGATCTGCTGATCACGGTGGTTTCGCTCGTCAATTAAGGGATTCGACTTCCCGGTTCTATGGCATGGTGGTTCCGCCTCTATTAATTAATCTAGTTTAGGTTTAAACTTAATTAGCTTAACCTAGGTTAGTGCTAATTAAACTAGGTTAGTTTAGTTAGTCGCCGACACATCGACCCACTAGCTGCTCAATTGACCCGGGCAGCCCTTGTTGACTCTGACCGTCATTAAGGACGTGCATATGTCGACGTATAAGAACTCATTTTTCTCGGATTTATTCTTATATAGGAAATTCTTAAAATAGTATAAACTTCAAGAAATCATAGAAATTCAATCTATAGCTCAAATGAAATAAATTATATATGAAAAAATGATTAGAAAAATCCAATCTATCCATCTGTATTCATTTGCATGCATGTTTAGAACAACTTAAGGTTGCTGTTTATGGAAATTATCATAATTGGCATTTAAATAATCACATATATGGAGTTTGAATTTGAAACCTTGGTTCAAACCAACTTCATTTAACCTGTCTGCTAGTTGCATTAGCTCAAACCACAAAGATATTGCCATGTCATGATCATGCATCATATTGTGCATTGCATTGATGGTGCTTTCTTCGCAGGTTGCCGTGTTTGTCCCTCTCAAGAGACGACGCATCGATCGATGAGTTTGATGACACCGGCGAAGAACTATACTATCTTCGTAATCGCCAGCAAGCAAAACCCCTTGTTCATTCCGATACAATCCCACTCTCTCGCCTCGCTTCTTTTACCGTGATTAGGACAACAACTACATATTTGTTACTTGCCGCAGTAGTTGAACCTTTTCCTCCGATGACCTGCCATTGCCACAAGAAATAGATGAAACCCACTAGCATGAGTAGGAGTTGTTTGAGCCCCGATGTGCCTACTCACATGCTTGTTTTTCATGCCGCTATCCGCTTAGAGTTGAGTCGTCTCGATTCATCGGGATGAATCGGAGTGTGAACATGTCCTACGTTGAGTGCTAAGTGTGTGAACATTTGGTAAAGGTAAGTGAGAGGCCATGTAGGAGTACATGGTGGGTTGTCTCATTGCAGCCGCCCTCGTGAACTCGAGTTTTGTGTTTGTGATCCATGAAACATTTACTACCACACATTGGGCTCTGCACTCCAAGCTCTCTCGACTTATTAATCAACTTGATCTCTGGCCTGTGAGTTGCAACTAGTTTCGGTGTTTGTAGGATATGTGTTGGGGGCCGTATGAAGCCAGACCCTAGGGGTGGGCTATGTTGCGGTAGAGACACGAGGCACGGGTACCGACGCCTGCTTGCGCCTCGGGAACCCTGACTCATCGTTTAGGGGCCGGAGCTACACCTCGCTGGATTCTCGCGCGATGGAACCCGAATAGGCGATAAACCTGACTAGAGACTTGTGTGGTTAGTCGGTCGTACGATTTCCCTCGCCAGGCTTCCGCCTGAAGGTTGCCGAGATACACGACGGTACATGCTGGTGTGGCGAGAGCGTGTGAAGAAGCACACCCTCGCAGGTTAACATCAATCTATTCAATAGCCGGTTCGCGCGTAAAGGACTTTTGGGTTGCCTATAACAGCTCATAGACAAGTGAAAGGGATACTCTAAATGCGTAAGATAAGCGTGAGTGCTATGGATGGCATTCGTAGGGAGACGGAGCGGATCCATAGTGGTGTATTGATATGGTGAATATGTGGATTCGTATATGCGCCACCTCAAAAGAGTTACTCGCATTGTAGTTTAGGATAGCCATCGAGTCAAAGCTGGCTTGTCAGCAGTCTAACCACACCACCCCTTTGTTGATAATGATGCATATGTAGTTAGTTCTGATGTAAGTCTTGCTGGGTACATTTGTACCACGCTTGCTTATTTTATGTTTTTGCGCAGAGACGCCGTATTGCTTAGTAGTTTCGCTTGGACTTCGACGCTAGCTTGTTACCTCAGCTACGATCTTGTGCCCTCCCAGGATCTGGTAGATAGTCGTGCTTCAAGCCTTTTTTCATTTGTAGATGTCTCAGATTTCAGACATGTTAAGCTTCCGCATGTGCTTTGATTTGTATGTTTCAATGTTGGGTCATGAGACCATGTTTGTAATATCTCGCCTCCTGAGCCTATTGAATAAATACTTGAGTCAGAGTCTTGTTGTGATGCTATGTTGTATTTGCACATATCGAGCATATTGTGTGTATGATTTGAAATGCTTGGTATGTGTGGGATCCGGACAACCTAGTTGTTTATCCTTGGTAGCCTCTCTTATGGGAAATGTAGTCTTGTGCTTCCATGAGCCATAGTAGTCCGCACATAGCCGTGGCTTCACCGGAGTCCTGCTAGCCCAGACTACTGCTTCCGAACACTTGACCGGCCGGGCATGTGTTTCACTGCTCGTGGTTCTGCTCCTTCGGGAAATGTCACGCTGTGACATCCGAGTCCTGCTTAGCCTGCTATACTCCGGGTTCCCAGTAGTCCTGTTAGCTCAAGTAGGCATTGTTCGGATTCGACGCTGCCGATCGACATGCTCGATGTTGATTCATGTATGCCTGTCCCTATAAGTTAGTGCCGCTTTGGGTTCACGACCAGTCATGTCGCCCCGGTTCTCTCATTATATGGATGCTAGCGTACTAATATCATATACATGAGCCAAAAGGCGAAACGGTCCCGGCTATGGTAAGGCTATGGTTGTGGAATACCGTATGTGAGGTCGCAGAAAAGTGATATGAGGTGTTACTTGCTAGATCGATGTGATTTGGAATAGGGTCCCGATAAATGGAGGAACCCAAGATCCTTCAAAAATACCCGCTGATTTGTCGAACGAGGAAGCCAGAAGCTTGCTATGTGTTGCGTCCCTGGCATCCCACATGCGATGATTGCTAGACTACCAAATCCAAGTCGCCATAAGATCGATCTCGCATGGATGACGAGCTCTTTCGCTAACCTGAGCCCGCGGTATGAGCTACTTCGTGACTGCCACATTGTTGAGGCGGCAAATGAATTTGCAATGTGTATCTCGAGCTTGTCGCCTTTGGGAGAGGGAGATGATGCCCCAAGCCGGGTGCGCATCTTGCACCCATCAAGTGCATCCACCAATGAGTGGAGACGGAGTCGGTGGCGGACTGGTCTATGCCCACCAACAAGGAAGTCGGGCAATGCTTGGGACTTGATGGCGAAGTAGGCTGGTAGAAGATCGTAAGGGGCCAATTAAGCTCTATTTTGCCATCGGCCGATGCATCCCGCAGCCTATGATCTCAATGAGCTGGCGGTGCATACAACCGTGATGGGTTTTCTTGAAAGTAGGGCTTGAGCTTCTTGCTAAGTACACACCATAGCACATCTTCAGAAAAGGGTAGTTCGCTTCGAGGTAGACAGATTTCACTTTATAATACACCGCCTTAGATCGGCTGAGCTCGGCCTTTCTTCCCCTGCGGACCACGATGATTGTCGACCACCCGGCGGAAGCGGAATGTAAAAGAGGATGGGCTTTTTCGGGCCGGCGCCCCAGGACAAAGGCGGCGGCCAGCATCTTCTTCAACCATGGAAAGCTTGGCTTTGGTCGCTCCCACTCAAGTGAGTGGTTTTTTCATGAGTCGGAGAGGGGAGAGCTTTTTCTCCAAGCCCTGATAAAGCGGTTCAGAAGGCCAATCCGGTAAAACTGGACGCCTCGTAGTTTAGTGGGAATCTCCTTTCTCAATGGCTTTGATCTTCACGGGTTGCATTCGATGCCGCTGCTCGGAGACCAGGAAGCCTAGAAGTTCCGGCCAACCCCAACACGATTTCTCGAGGTTGAGCTTGATCTAAACCCGGCGCAGATTCTCCGCCTCCTTGAGGTCTTCCAGCAAGGTGCCACGCTTTCCATCTTCACCATGATATCGTTACATAGACGTGGGCATTTCCCGAGTTGCTTGAGGAGGCATTTCGCATGCAACGCTGAAAAGTGGCAACCCGCATTTTCAAGCCAATGTCATAGTCAGGTACAAGAAAGGCCCGGATGAAGGCGGTCTTCAGCGGTCACCGGGTCCAACTTTTATCCGTGGTAGCCTGGAAGCATCCAAGAAACTTAACAGCTCGTGATCCGCCGTGGAGTCTATCACTTGGTCAACCTTCAAGGGGGGATCTTTGGGCAGGTTTTGTTGAGGCTAGTGTAGTCTATACACGCGCCCACTTGTTATTTTCTTCACACGAGGACCGGGTTGGCGGAGCCATTCTGGAAAGAACACTCCATTATGGAGCCGGCTGCCGGCCGGGCCATTCTTCCTAGAATCCTTCTTCTTCCGGCTACCGGTGGAGGGGTTGTTTGACTGGTTTTGCATCCCGTTCTGACGTAGCTTGTGCTCCGGGAACTCCTTCGAACATCCAAAGATGTCCTTGGGGACCATGGAAGATGTCCAGATTCTCACGAGGAAATCGATGAGCCTCGCCCCTATTTGCTGTCCAGGTTTGCCCCAATGACGGAAACCTTCTCGAGGCCCCGGCCAGAGGCATTTCTTTGTTTCCTTGGCCGCCGGAAAGAACCTTGGGCATCACACTCCTTGGGGTCGGGGACAGGCTGGCTGCTTGCCAGCCATGGCCACGACTCGTCCAACATCTTCTTTCTTTTCCAATCACAAGGACTCGGCCCGCCGTTAGGTCCAAGACTAGGAGGATTTCTTGTAATCGCGGGCTATGGTGATGATACCTTGGTACTCGCATCTTCATCTTGAGGTAAGAGAGGGGTACAGCCATGAACTTAGCCAAGGCAGGTCGGCCAAGCAAAGGATGGTAGGGGCCTCGAGGTCCACCACTTCAACCCAGATCGTTCCGGTGGAAATGATCCTTGTCCCCAAAGAGAACATCTATCTTGATCTTGCCGATCGGAAGGGAAAGGCCGGGTACAATGCCATGGAACACGGTTCGACCAGGATGAGCTGTTTGCCTTGACGCTTAGCTTCTCCATGGTGTCACGGACAGATGTTGATGCTGCTCCCACGCCTATCGCACGCTGGAGAAACGGCAGACGCCTTGTCTGCTATGCAGGGTGGCATCCAAAACCAATGCATAAGAGCCGGAGACTGCAATCACTGGTGGTTGGGTCTGCCCACCGAAGGCCTTTCCCACCAGGCATGTACTGGGGTTGGAGGCCACCGCTGACTTCTTGGTGCCCGACGCCGCTGCGCTTAGTCTTGGCCTTTTAAAGATGACGAGGGGCATGCTCGCGTGGAACTCATCTTGAACGGCCCGGATCCGGGTCGAGCTGGTTGTTGAGGAGCTGGAGGAGGCCGACCGCCGCCGGAGGCGGCACCAGCCCTTCCCTTGGAGATTCGGAAAGCCCGGGCACTGGTCGGGGTTGGACGGTTCGCACTGCCAGGAACTTGATGGGGGCCAAGGGCCTGCCGAGGAGAAGGGCCGCTGGCGCCGGCCCGCCGCCTTTCTTTCCTTTGGGCACGGGTCCCTCTGTTGTTTGTTTCGAATGTCCAATTGTCGACCTTTAAGGCGATGGGGCCCTGCGCTTGTTGTCGTTTCCGCACGGGCGCCGGTTGGAGTCCCCAACAAGGCCTTGGGAGCCGGTTGAGTACCTTCCGGAGGCGCCCACCCGAGCTCCTTTTCATCGAGGAGTCCGGTGGCATTTGTCCGCTATGACTAGCAGCTCGTCGAGGGTAGTCGGTGCCGCAAGGAGCTTTGGCTTGAGGAGGGTCCCTTCACCCGGCGTGAAGTATTTCTATGGCTTGAACCTCGGCACCCCTCGCAGGAATTGGCGGAGCTTGGCCCCGCGCGAGGTAGTCGCGAGTTGATTCCAAGGGGTCCTTGTACGCACGAGAGCTGTCCGGGCTTGGGAGCCCGCTTTGTAGGTGCCGTGAAGGCGCATGAAGGCTTCGTAAGTCAGCCAGCTGTTGATGCTATACCTTGAGGCTCTGAGCCAGGTTCGTGGTCAGCCTGAAGCATGAGGGGCATCACGGCAAACTCGCCCGTTGTCGCTCGCTATGCTGACTGCAAGTGAGTAGTCGATCAACCAATCCTCCGCTTCATGCAGCTGCTGTACTTGGGCGTGTCCCTTGGGAGCGAACCCTTGGGGAAGGGGCTCATAGCATGTGGGGCCGAGGCAAGGCGCCCGACATAGTCTTCTTCTAGCGCCTGGATCGTGACTAGGCGGTCGATCCGATACGAGCCTGCTTCGGTGACTTCTTCGGGTATACCTAGTCGGGTCAGCCAGAGTCGGATGCATGAAGTGCGGCGGGTGGGATGTCTCCCATGAGGCGAGGAGGAGGCGGTTCTGCCGCCCACGGCTCGAGGGCGCCTTCGCGCCACGCCGGGAGATCCGGTTCGGGCCATGCGCTGGCAGCCGGGCCTTTCCCTGTCAGCAAGCGGGTGTTGCCCGCAGTGGTGTCCGCGGATGCTGGCGGCAGCAGTTTCCTATTGCGCGGGGGAGAACTCCCACGCAGACGCCAAGCACAGCGCCGCTGCAAACAGCAGCATCGATCACGGCCGGATGCGCCTCGTCATGTGGGGGAGCTCTTGGCCCCCACTCCATTCAGCTCGCTCCACGCTACCGGGCGGCGCCGCAGGTTCTCGAGGGGCGCATATGATCAAGGCGGTCAACTCCAAGCATGTCGGTGATGGCTACGCCACGCTGCTTGATGGCGCTTATCGCTCGCCTGTCAGAGGCTGCGGCCAAGGCGGCGCGGTCGACTTTCACAACGCCGAAGCTCAAAGAGTCGCCCATGGAGGTTAAATTCGCCCTCCGCACGAGGGCGAGGCGGCGCGCTCTCAATGTGTTTTGCCGCTTGCCGGTTGGGGGAGGGGATCACATGTCGTGGATTGCCACCGCGTGGCGTCGTATGCGCTTCGCCAGTAGGCGCCGCCGGATCGGCGACCAGCACTCGGTGATGGCATCGCCACGCCTGCCGGCTCGGGGAGCGGTCGTTGAAGATCACAACATTGGTGGGGGAAGCGCCGAGCGATGCGCCATGCTCGGAGTTTACAAGCATCGGTCGGTGGAGCCAACCTACTCCAATCCACAGCAGGCAGTTACTGAGAGACGTGAGTTGGTCAAGGAGGCTGACGAGGTGGCTCTCGAGGCAGCTCTGCGCTCTGCCGGAGGCGGGTTCAGACGATGCGAGCCTCACTCAAGAAGATTGGCGAGGCAGCTCGCCACAAGAAGGTCAGCCGACGCCTTGCAGGCTGGCCGGGCAGTAGCGCCATCGGGCGTGGTTGGGTTGATACGCCGCCGGGAGGTGAAGAGGGTTCTGCCCGTAACAGTGTCTCCTGGACGACAGTGCACTCGCTCCCACTGGGCGCCAAATGTCCCGGTAGGCGCGACATATGCCAACGGGTGGCTTATCATTGTGGGAGCCAATAAGACGTCACCGTTCCTGAAAATGGGATGAGGCGCAAGACATGCACGCCGCATTTAATCTTACCCAACTTTGGGCTCTCCGTGAGATAACACCCTATCGCTGCTCGCTGGATCTCCGTGATGGTCACTAGGATGAACAAGTACAAGATAGCTCCTTGAGTTGTTCAAGCGAGAGGAAGAGGAAGGGCACGGCTAGCTCTCCTTTTCCTCTATGTGGTGTCCAAAACTCGAGAGATCAACCTTCAGACAAGTGCCTGGGGTTTATAGGCCTACCCTCGTGGGGTACAATGTAGTAGTCCTGTTGGGCGCAGGCCCAGCCACGGGCTCACATTCATCTGCTTCTCCGCACGGCTACCGGGCCAAATTACCGACTGGTGGGTCCCGCCGCCGCCGCTTCTTGGTCGATAAGCCGGTCCCACCGCCGAGGGCCTTGCTCTGGGCTGGTTATCGTTGTTTCAATCCTCGATGACGCAGGGCTTTGTCGAGAAAGCACGGCTACGCAAAGCTGCTTTGTCGATGATCTCACCGTAGCTGTCATGCCAAACCGCGGATCTCGTAGGGGGTCCCAACTCGTATGCCTAGGGCGGATGGTAACAGGAGACAAGGGACACGATGTTTTACCCAGGTTCGGCCCTCTCGATGGAGGTAATACCCTACCTCCTTGATTAATATTGATGATATGGGTAGTACAAGAGTAGATCTACCACGAGATCAAGGAGGCTAAACCTCAGAAGCTAGCCTATGGTATGATTGCGTTCGGCCCCACAGACTAAAACCTCCGCTTATATAGACACCGATAGGTTAGGGTTACATGTAGTCGGTTACAATGGTAGGAGATCTGCATATCCAGTACGCTAAGCTTGCCTTCCACGCCAAGGAAAGTCCCATCCGGATACTGGACTAAGTCTTCAATCTTGTATCTTCATAGTCTTGGAGTCCGGCCAGTGATCATAGTTCGCGTTATCCTGACACCCCCAGTCCAGACTCCCTCAAGAGCTCCTCCTGCACCAGGCTTTCAATGACGACGATTTAGTCAGCGTGCATATTGTCTTCTTCGTATTGTAAGGCTGGTTTCCTCCAATACTTCTATAGAAGGTTTTGAACACAACGATAGTGTCCGGCTCGCAAAACAAGTTCCACATACCATCGTGAGAGAATATTTTTGCACAGATCCACCGACGTATTTCATGCGGCGTGATATCACACCCCGGCGGCCTTTATATGAATCGCTTTTATTGCTCCAACTGAAGGTTTAGCGAGAGGCGGCTTCCTTGGCACGACTTTATCAAAGCATAGATCGTGCTCCCTGCATTCCGGGATTCCCATCAATACGGATGTGGAACCTAGAACGCTTCATCTACGACGCCCCATCGTAAGCGAGTCCTAATCGACTACTGGAGGGCCTTGGTATTCAACCTCTTTATAATGAGACCAAGGCCTCTTTTTACACCCTCCATCGATCATTTTCCAACGCCACGAAGTTCTAACACCCAAAGCTTCAGATTTAGGCGCTCGGACTCTTCGACGATGTCCGCTCAACACTAGCACGAGCTGATGGACGCCTTCTTCCGCTACAAGCATGATGTGCTAAAGCTGCGTAGAGGCTGTGATCTAACCGCGAGATTTCAGATAGGCCGCCTGCTCCTGGCAGGTCATTCCCACACCGAGCCCGGCGAGAACGTGGTGTTCGTGGTTCTCACTTCCTTCGGGTTTAGGCTTCCCCGACGATCCCTTTGTGCGGGGCTCATGTTTTATTATGGGCTGGATTTCCATGACTTGAACTGAGTCCATCCTCCATATCTCGTCATTCATTGTCAGTATGTGAGGCCTTCCTTCCATATTACCCCTCACTTTGGATTGTGGCTCAAGACCTTCAAGGTGGAGCCAAAGATGATCGAGGGCGCAAGTAGAGTGCGGAGGGGCGGTCATAAGAAAATGTGCTGATGTTCCGTGGGTCTGAGGGCTATTTTCAAGAGGAGCTTGGTTTCAGGCAAAGGGAGTGGTTTTACATCACAGCTCCTGGGGGCACCAAATGGGTGGCGCCTCGCCTTCCGCCCAGTCCACCATGGGCCGGGCGCCATGGGTCAACAAGGGCTCGACCGGGCCGCCCAAGGATCGCCTTTGTTGCAGGGCCAGATCCGAGACCTCTAAGAAGAGAGAGATCAATCTTGGTTGCAAAGTGGCATTGGTTATGTTGATTCGCGCCCTGCCCCTCGCAGAACGCCACCCCTCCGCCTGTGGGAATTTAATCTGGAGGACCACGAGCTCTCCAAAATTTTATGGGCAATGACGCCTGTGGAGATGTATAAATTGTTCTTCTGATCACAAGAGAAGTGTCCGGACTCGACCGAGGACACAGGACTGAGCTGCAATCACCTGTGACACTCAAGTAAGTAGTCCCAGACTGGACAAGCTGTCCGCTCATTTATCGTGAAATTTGCCCTTAAAGGAGTTGTTTTTGAACAGAGTGGATAGCTAAGGCAAGTTGATAAGGTGTCCGCTCCTCCCAGACCACGCCGGATCCCGTGGTCGACTCAAGATGTTAAAGGTCGCGCCTTTAAAGAAGGCGAGGGAGCTGGAAGCAACCTTCCACGAAGGAGGCCTTGAGGAGGAGGGATCAAAAGTCCCACCTCCAAGGAGAGAAGAGGACCGCTTCGAAGATCTGGAGGTCAAGGCCTCAAGAGGGGAAAGAAATTCGTCAGAGAGTCCGCGCCGGGAAGTATCCCAGCCGCACTATTTCCCTAAGGGATCAGCCTCCAAGAAGTCCGTAAGTAAAAAACAAGGGTTTTGTAAGTAAGGAACGCCCCTATATTTATTTCAAGATAACCGAAATTGTACCTTGTAGTTCGGATCTCAACCTTCCTCGAAAGCAGAGCCTGCCTCGAGGGATCTTATTCCGAGATGATGGAGAGTGAACGCTTCCACCTGTCACCGTGACTCATAGGAGCGGACGACCCTCGAGGTGTCGCCACGGAGGGTTCCCGAGTCCGGCGGGCAGGAAGGTCTGCGCCAAATGGTGTGTGGCCTGAGGAGTTGAAGGATCTCGCCTAAGCAGCGGTTATCTCTGAGGATCACCGTAAAGTGGTACGGTGATTGAAAGAATTGCATCCGCGGAGAGCGATTGTATGGCAAGCCGCTGTGCTTTTCATCACGGGGTTCGAGGTAGCAAAAATGATGTACCTTCCGACAGCTTATGCATATAGAATGCGCCCTGATAGATAGTAGCCCCTGAGACTCGGTGATGTAGTCAAATTGACAAAGTGTGCCGAGGATCAAAATCTCAGCGAGTAATATATCGCCGCTTCCTAAATAGGTGGCGGGCGTCCGTGGCCAGCCGGACCGATGAATATGTCGGAACTAAAGCGGAACTTGACGAGGCGGATGCGGACATCGCACATGGTCAATAAACGGGTTTGACGAATCACAAGGTATGCGATTTCTACGCGACACCTGGTAAGGGAGCTTGACGCCCATGCTCATTACTTGTATGCTTAATGCGTATGGTGCCGCTGTTGGGAGGAGCCCGGGAACTCGCCCGAGCTTAAAGAGCAAGCCAGAAATAGCAATGCGGCCGCTAAGAAGGCGGGCCAAGAGCTAAAGCCGAACTGCTGCTCACCGCCAAATCAAAGAGGAAATGGCCGAAGTGGCCAGAAAGTTGAAGAATACTACCGATCGCTGTGGAGGTTCTTGAAAAAGAACGCTGCCGGAGAAAGAGGGTCCTAAAAGGCCGCCGCCGAATCCAAGGATGCCCGCTCGCTTTTGAGAGCTGCCAAGGAGGAGTTGAGTCTCGCTGCTATGCGGGCCGAAAACCGCTTCGGCTATGGGAGGAAATATACGGATCCGGAAGTTTGCCTGGCTTGACAAGTTGTGGAGTTTGGAGGATGCTTATTCGACTTAGCGGCGAAGCGCCGCGGATGCGACATTGAGCACTTCCGAGGCCGTAAGGCAAGTAAGGGAAGAACTATAATGGCCGTAATTCCATAGTCCGGAAAGCCCTCTTCTCTTGCCGACCGATCGGGTTGGCCGAATGTGCCGAAAGAATCGATTATCCGGACATGCCATGAAGCATGTCATGACTCACTTATGGCCGGCTGACTCCAAAGCCAAGAGTTACTTTGGTTTAGTGCAGTTAGCCCTTGCGTGCTACAGCGATCAACGCAATGAAGCGGTCGCGCGGTATTGAGGGAGCGCGGATGGCTCGCCCGTGTCAAGCACATAATGGGCGGAGATGAAGGCCACCGACGCTGTATCCCAAGATTCTACGGGAAGCTTTAGCACCGCCGAGCACTATTTTGAGGAAGTCCAGAGGCGCTTTGTCGGTGTCAAAACCGCGGATCTCGGGTAGGGGGTCCCTAATTGTGCGCTTAGCGGATGGTAACAGGAGAAAAGGGACACAAATGTTTTTACCCAGTGTTCGGCTCCTCTCGATGGAGGTAATACCCTACTCCTACTTGATTAATATTGATGATATGGGTAGTACAAGAGTAGATCTACCACGAGATCAAGGAGGCTAAGCCCTAGAAGCTAGCCTATGGTATGATTGTTGTTTCGGCCCCACGGACTAAAACCCTCCGGCTTATATAGAGACCCGGATAGGTTAGGGTTACATGTAATCGGTTACAATGGTAGGAGATCTACATCAGACAGAGCTACAAGCTTGCCTTCCACGCCAAGGAAAGTCCCATCCGTGACACGGGACGAAGTCTTCAATATTGTATCTTCATAGTCTTGAGTCCGCCAGTGATTGATAGTCCTGGCTCTGACATTCCCTAGTCCGGGACTCCCCAAGAGCCTCTCTAAACCAGGCTTTCCAATGATTTATGAGTCCGCACATGTTGATTGTCTTCAGCATTGCAAGGCGGCGTTCCTCCTAATACTTCATAGAAGGTTTTGAACACAAGGATAGTGTCCGGCCTGCAAAACAAGTTCCACATAACACCGGGGAGAGAGAATAACTTTTGCACGTATTCTGCTGACGATTCCGGGCGTGATATCACACCACGGCCAGCCTTTTTATATAAATCGCTTTTACTGCTCCACCTTAGCTGTTGCTTAGCGAGGCGGTTTCTTTGGCATGTCTTATCAAAGCATAGATCATGCCCTTATCCTGTGATTCTCATCAATACCGACGTAGTAACCATCCGCCATTGATTACTGGCGCTTGGGAGATAAGCTTAGTTTTACTGGGGTTGGTGGGGACGTGATAGCTTCATTCGTCCATATAAGGGGATAAGGATCCACCTTTCACCCCACGCCTTCTTCCTCCTTTGTTCATCTATTTCACCAGCACTCGAGTTTCTAGCACCCAAGTCCGCACATTCCTCCTCAACCTTCTCCAACCATATCAGAGCGGAGGCAGATGGATGGCCTCCTCCACACGGAGGGCACATCACAAGACCGCTGGAGGCCGGATACTTGTCCGGGCGATATCACATGACAAAGCTGCCTCGGATGCTGGGCAGTTCATTCCAACCCCCAGGCCCCATGAGGGTGTTTCTCCCCACTTCCTCCATGGACTAGGTTTTCCACTTCACCCATTTGTCCGGGGCTCATGTTCTACTACGGACCCCGACTTCCACGACCTGCCCCAAATTTCGCCCTCAACATCTCGGCATTTATCATCATGTGCAGGCCTTCCCATCCATCCCCACTTCTGGCCTATGGTGAAGACCTTTAATGTCGTGTAGAAGGTTGGGGAAGGCCATAGCCGGAGGTGGAGGCGCCATGGCTAAGATGGCCAAAGTCCTATACTCAAGGCTCCTCTGTGGAGACAATAAAGGTGGCAATCGGGTGGTTCTACATCACCGAGCCACGCGACCAATGGGTGGTTCCTAATTCAGATCTGGATTCACGCGGTTCTCATCACAGAAAGAGACTCGCCTCGGCTGTGGATTCGGATTTAGCCATTCGACTCCAAACATGCGTCCAAACCTGTGGAAAAGAATCTCGGTTGTCGACGAATCCTGTGATGCTCATCCCCGGATTTCCCATGCCAACCGGGCCTACAATTTGTGGAGTTCGATCCAGACAGCACCGATTTTGAGTCGGCTCTTCGATACACGATTTAAGATGCCCGGAAGGTGTGTTAAGGGCCGGCCCCGGATCCGCTAACAAAGATCGCGGATACATCGCGCGCCGTCGGCAAGGTAAGTTATTTTACCCTTTACGGACTCTTTTTCATAGATTGACTTCACGGGATCTAAAACCCTATTCTTTGACAGACGGAAGACGCCCGACATATTAACTGCTCGCCTTTTGCCGAAGACCCAGCCGACACCCGACGGAAAGCGGGCCGCACCCCTGTGGTGCCGAGAAGAAGGCTGAAGGAGGCCGGAACTGGAGCCCCGACGCCAGGTCGATTCTGGGAATCTTCCCCAAGACGGGAGGAGGAAGAAGGCTCCCCCAGGGGAGGAGAGGAAAGGAAGGCCGCCTAACCGAGGAGGCCGGAGGGTCCAAGAAGGGAAGAACCTTCTCCGGATTCTCCACCAACGCCGAGACGGGAGGATTGGCCTACAAGGCCGCCTCGGCAGATCGAAGTGTCCGGATACCCATGGATTTTTTTATTGCAAGTGTTCTAATGTCAACAATCGGAGCCGCCTAAGGGCGAAGTTCCGATTCATCGAGGGGTCCCCGGGCTCGCCGGAAATGGAGAGTAGCCCCCGCCCCTTTCACCAGGACGACGCCTGGTGGGGCCCCAAGGGGGCTTGGTCAAGAGGAGGTGGCGCGGAGGGCCACAACCCTCCCCGACCCGCGGGGGGACAAGACCCGGGGTTAAGCCACCTTGTCCGATTCCATGCCGAACCTTCGGGTTCCGAGTCCGCAAGCGGTCCCTTCGTAAGAAGGGGTAAGACGCCGTGTCCTCCGCCCAACCGAGGCACCGAAGCATCGGGGAACGGCGCCCATCGAGGAGCACCGACGATGAGTGCGTGATCCCCTCACCGCTAAGACCGACAAGCCTGCCAGCCTTCTAACAAGCTTTGAGGTAAGTTTAGAATATGTAAAATATTACAGAAGACAGAGCTGATGCTTAGTTCGTGTTCGGAAAGAAAGCCGACTAAGGATCTAAAAAGATATACGCAGGAGTCAACAAAGTATGTCAAGGGAATGCACGCGCCCATCATCGCCCACACCGATCAGGAGGTCGGGCAAAAGAGCCTCGAGCCCGAGAACGAGTCGCCAAGCCAAGAAGCAGCTCGAGGACAAGGAAGGTAGTAGTACCTTATTAAATAAATACCATAAGAAAGGTTTCGGCAAAAAGATAACAGAATAAATTGGGTAGGCCAACGAGGTGGCATTTCGGAAGCGGTGTCCATGGCTAAAAAGGGCGAACGCACCGAGGAGAGAAGGGGAGGCGAGCTGGCTAAGGTTTTCCAAGCCTCGGAAAAACACGAGTTTGGAGCGTGACTGACTTGAGAGTCCAGCTCGCCCTCTTGAGAGTGCCAAAGGCAAGGCCGAGGCCCAAAAAGCCCTCCAAGAAATTGAGCAAAAGAAGATAGCGGCGGTAAGGCATTCTTTATGCAAAGCAAGCATTGAAAGTGAATTACCATTATTACCCGGATTCGAGATCCGGAGCATTGCAATTTGCCCCGAGTGTGTCCGGCGCCGATTCTACCGCCCAAGGAGGGGAGTCGACGGAAAGGTGTTCTGTCTCAAGATGTTGAGGCCAACATCCGGCCATGAGCACCAGCTGAAGCTGGTCGAGCCCAAGGTCACCGAACAGGCCCATGAAGGGCCTTATAGCGCGCTGTGGCCATTAAGGCCATGCCCGAGCTACTTCGGTCAGGGCCCGGTGGATGCCCTCACGAATTGGCATAAGCCCGCCCCGCTTGAAGGTGTCCGTTGGCCCTTGCCCGTAAAGGCATGGGGCGGATGCGAGAAGCTGGAGACGGGCCACCAAGGGCCATGAGCATCGCAACCCCAAATGTACTATGAGGGCCTCTCAAGGGTGCCCCCAAAGCGATGAGGCCCAAAGATGTAGTTTTTAATAGGCCCTCAGACGCTGAAAACTTGTTAGTATGCACTAAGCAACGCTTGTTAATTTAAAATATTATCTTCGGGGCCGCTTATCAAATTTGAGAGATGGCAAGTCGTTTTTCACCCCCAGCCATGAGTGCTGGGTTTGGGATAAACTTGAGCACCTTGTTCCCATTCTTGGGTCCATCTAGGAGGCGCCAACACAACGTAACAAGGCAACCAGACTTATAATGCTTGAACACCTCACTTAGCCATAGAATTTATAATTTTAAATTTCCGCCCCTAGTATTCGAAGACCGAGTTCGGGCGCCATCCACGCCTTGGCCGACAATTCCGCTCGCCTAAGGCATAAGTCTTTAGGGACCAAAACCTTCAAGCGCATCGCCTCGCCCTATCATGATGATCAGTTTTAGCTTCCTCCATTGAGGTGTCGCCCATCAACCAGGGCAAATCGCAGGGTTCTTGCTACCTTAGCCGATATAACGGAACGGGTACCAAAACACGGGAGCCGGGCAAACCCAACTATTACCCAAGACATGATTCGGAGCCATTCATATAATGCTATAAGTTCGGTGCCGACCGAAAGTGTTCGGACTTATCACACCATAATTTTGGGATACGCCCTTGTATTCGCACTAAAGTGTAATTTGCAAATGTGAAAATAAACATATGTATAGATAAAGGAAGTAAGAATAATAAGCAAAAGCTATGTATTGTTAATTCAAAAGGTACCGCAATGAAAGGTAACATACAAATAGTGCGAAAGCAAGGGATGGACTATCTAAAGTCCCTCCGGTAAGCATGGGATGGTATGTAAAACAGGTATAATGTCGAATAGAGACCACCAACGCTCGACGGGCTTACCGCTTCCCGGGTGTTGCATCGTTAGTTCCGATTCTAGTGCCGAAGTTCAAAGACGGAGTCCCAAAGTAAGGAAAAGGAAGAAAAGGAAAAAGAAAAGGAATGACACAATGAGCCCCTGCGGTCGAGCCGATTTTGGCGGGGGTCTTGCCCCTCCCCATATGCCCATGGTATCTCCGATCGTAATTATGTACGGTAACACTAGCTTCAAATTTCGCGAGGGCGGGTTAGCCGGATTGCTACGCTGCATGAATCGCAGCGGTCTTGTTGTAGGTTACCCGGGCGCTTAATTTGTCCGGACGCTTAATGGCCGACCGAGTTGCTGAGAGGGCTTTGTACCCCGCCGGGAGGGCCGCGGTGCTCCTCCGCTCGGAGAGAGCCTCGCGTTTCCATTGACCGTGATTACCTAGGGCCCGCATCTTGAGCTTGAGGTATAGGGCGGCACCGCATTGAACTTTGCAAATGCGGTTCGTCCGAGCAGAATGATAGCCGCCGAAATGGGACGGTCAAAGATTAACTCTTCACTTCGAAGTTATCCGGGATCCAAGACCACTTCGAAAGTGTAACCGAGCCCGCATAACTAGCCTCTACACTCAAAGATGACGCCTTTAAAGGTCGCCTTTTATAGATTTAACTTGAGGGGTCTATGCAATTTTATGCGACCGATCCTCGATAAAGCAGGTTCAGTTGCCGCCGCCCATCGGACTCGCTAGGTGAAACACGATAATTGGGTCAAGAACTAATGCGCGAAACCGCCGTGGACGATTGCTAGTGGGGTGGTCCTTCGATCGAAGGTGATCGGGCAGAAGACCATGGGTTGAATTTCGGCGACTGGCTCCATCGCATATACGCCCTTTAGTGCACGCTCGCCTCCCTTTTGGGTATATGGGCTAGATATCATGTTCACCGTCCGCACTTATGGGGAAAACCCTTTTTGTCCTCTATTGTTCGGCAGCCGGGCTCTCTCATCACTATGCAGCCCCTTGTCATTGAGTTCGCACTTAACTTGCTCGCTTGTTTGAACACCCAACAGTCCCGCTGGTGTGATTGGCTGGTTTTTCGGGGTGCCATGTATCCGCAAGCTTATCGAGTATTCGGTCCAAGTTGGACGGGCCTGGTATTTCTTTTGAATGGCTTCTTCCGCGACCGGTTTAGAGCCCTGAATCCGCATTGACGGTTCGTATCTTCGCAGGTTATCACCGCACGCGGCGCTTTGTTCTTGCTACGACGCGATCTGCCATTGCTGTCCTTGGTATCCTGAACTATCGTGATGTTTGGCCAGTTGTTGCTTCGAGCTAGCTAGTTGTCCTCTCCCGCACAAAAAGCGGATCATGAGTGTTGTGAGGGCTTCCATGGATTTTGGCTTTTCGTCCTAGGTGTCGGCAAGCCACCTGTCATGATGTTATGTTTGAAGGCTGAAGGGCCTCTATCCGGCAGTCAACGATTTGATTTTTTCTTTGTTAGAACCAAGTCCGAATTGTCCGCCAATTCTTCTCGCTGCTGGATTATGTGGCTAAGGTCATCGCCGTGGTCGCATATGTGCCCCGAAGTTATCAAGGAATGCGGCCTTCCGTGTCCTCCCAACAACAAATTGATTCTCGCGCAAGCTGCTGAGCCAATGCCGAGCTGGTCCTTTAAGCTTGAGGGGAGGTATTTTATGGCATGTAGATCATCACCAAGGGCCATGTGGATATGGAGGAGATAGTCTCGATCCGCATCGCAGGATCTGTGGTACCATCGTATGATTCGATGTTTACGGGTTTGAAGCCCTCGTGGATTTGATGATCCATTACTTCATCTCGTGAAGCATAGTGGGTGTGAGGCGCTCAGAATGGATATCACACGTAGCTCATATGAGCTTTGTTCATCGTGTTCGCCCGCCGGTTTGCTGTGATCCGCGCGACGGGTAATCATCCCCGGCTGCTGACGCCCACGCGATTCGTGAGATCGATCTTGTATGTTTTTCCTTATCCTCCAATATATCTCGCAAGTCCCGCGCTTTTCCCGCGGCCTTGGTACTTTTTGAGCGGCGTCAGCGGTGGCTTGAGAGGAGGGCCGAGAGGCTTTTCGTCGGGGCCATGTGGTGGCCGGTCTGCCACATCGCGGCGCCGGTGACTTGGGTGCTTCTCCTCCGATCGAGGCAACGGCTGCGCTGGGGTAGCTTTTGAGGGGCGCTCGAGTTCATACTCTTCGCTGCAAGGACTTCAGTCCATCCGCTGCCTAGCAGGTCTTGGTCAGCTCTAAGCTGTTGCTGCTTTTTCTGAGGCTGTTTGCCATGGCTATAAGCCCGCGCTTGAAACGCTCCTGTTCGGGCGGATCCTCGTGCACGCATAAATTGTCGTCGCCGAGGCTTGCCTCATCTTCGGAGGGAGGCGCGAATTATCGCCCTCGACCTCTTTTTCTCCAGACCGCCGCAGGATTCTGCTTCTCCCTCCTCCGCCGATGAGTCCTCGCCGGAGGGGTTGTCTTCGTACGTCCGGGTGTTATTATCTCCTGCACTGAATCACCGCTTTTGCGTGGTGGTAGAGCGCGCCACGACGCCGGGCGCTCAAGTTGATTTTTGAGGGTCATCCTCCGCTGTTCCATCGCTGTTCCCATCTTTGGGATATCCACCATGTATATGTCGATGACGAGGTGGCTTCCAAAGGCCCGTAGAGGCGCTGGTTTGGTCGCCTCCGCATCGCTGTCCATACCATCGATGTCGCCGGAGTCAAGTCTAGCATGTCGGTTAAATCATCGACTGTGGCTACAAAGTGGGTGGTGGGTGGTGTTGAATTTCTTCATCGCCCACATCCCAACCTTCCGCTCAGAGTCCGCCAGGGCTCTCCGGATAAAGAGAGAGACTTTAGTGAATTCAGGATGTCACCAAAGGGCGAGTGCTGAAAGATGTCCGCGCAGTGAACTCCATGACCGCGCCCAATCAGATTCGACAAGGGGCGCGGAGGGTTCGAGTCCGGAGAGGAGTCCGCACCGAGTCGAGGTTCGCAGCGACAGGATGGAGTTCGCAAATCGCCTAGAGATGGTAGCCCCGAGGCGGTGTCCAACCACCCTTCCTCGATCGGGGAATCCGCCCGGATTAAGGGTCGGAGCGAAGCGGTGCGCCTCCGTGGCACTGCTCGGTGCAGAGCTAGATCATGCCCATCGAGACAAGGCGGCACGCTTCGCGCTTGAACTGTCAAGATCAAGTCTCCGCAGATATCGGCCGGATAGTTCAGATTTCCAAATCTGACCTGATGGCCAGGGTGTAGCCTCCGATCTGCTCCAGATGGCTGCTTAATTGCCGAGCAAAGCCGCCAATACGTAAGATCTCAGACAGGAGAAAAGTCTCACCTCGACCGCGCCATTGTTGATGATCGAAGGAGCCATCGGGCCTATCGGTGACGACACAGAGGAACTCTCAATGAAAGCACCAATGTCGTGTCAAACCGCGGATCTCGGTAGGGGTTCCTAACCGTGTTTCTAGGCGGATGGTAACAGGAGACAAGGGACACGATGTTTTACCCAGGTTCGGCCTCTCGATGGAGGTAATACCCTACTCCGCTTGATTAATATTGATGATATGGGTAGTACAAGAGTAGATCTACCACGAGATCAAGGAGGCTAAACCCTAGAAGCTAGCCTATGGTATGATTGTTGTTCGCCCCACGGACTAAAACCCTCCGTTTATATAGACACCGGATAGGTTAGGGTTACACGAGTCGGTTACAATGGTAGGAGATCTACATATCTCAGATCGCCAAGCTTGCCTTCCACGCCAAGGAAAGTCCCATCCGACACGGGACAAGTCTTCAATCTTGTATCTTCATATTCTTGAGTCCGCCGTGATGATAGTCCGCTATCCGCACACCCCTAGTCCGGGACTCCTCAGCTCGCTTAATAGAGACGCAAGTGCTCAAGGATATTATGTTTAAATGACATGTATGATTTGTGAAAACAATGTTTCAATATAATATAAGAGCTTTTATACTTGTGCTCAAGTAGTAAACTACTCCATGTGCAGCCGCTATGTATATGTATATATATAACTCGAAAGATGGCAGTCCTGGCTTCACCTCGCAAGACATAGTGCGGGGTGTTTGCAAAGAAGGCGCCACACTTAATCCAACGCCTTGGTCCTGTTATGAGGTGGTAGCGAGCAAACTAGGCAACCGGACTATAATGCTTTATCACTTTCACTTAGCTATGTAGCCTCGCGGCACCGCACTCTCCCGAATTCGGGTGCGATGCAGCTTCCGAAACCGTCCTTTATTAATGCGGAGGAATTCTAAACATTCGGTGAGTCATTGAGTGGTTGACCATCCTCGCTATATCATGATAGTCAGTTCGCTTTCTACTTAGGTGCTCGCCGTCAACCGGGCACAATCGTAGTAGTTCTCTTGGTGCCGCCTAAGAGATAAAACGGAACGTAAGGCAGCAAACACAGGAGTCGGGCAAACCCAACATTTGACCAAAGAGATGATTCGAGCTGATGCATATAAGGCCTAATCTCGAGACGCCAACACTCCCTAAGGTATTCGGTCTTTATAAAAACGGGATAATGCCCTAAGCCCCTGGTGTCCGTGCACGCGAAAAATTCTGCGCTAATGCCAAATGCCAGCCTCCTCCTCGTTATAGTAAGAAACCGGGGATGTATATCAACAATAGACAGAAAAGGTTTACGCAGGGCCTTAATCTGAAAAGAATCTTGCAACGGGTCCCATCGCATGTCTCGCGCTGTTCCGCGCAGTGATCCGGACGGTGTAGCACGTTGTTCATCGTAAAGAGAGGAACTTGGTTTAAAAGAAAAGGATCGTATAAAGATGTACTTTATATTAAATAAACAGAGTATGATTCGAAGAAGTGAATAAAATTGAGCTTTATTGTCTCTTGTTGTGCATGCAGCCCCTTGTATGGGGGTATGCCGCTAGTAGGCGCCGGACTCGTCTAGCCGTGTCCGGGGTTTGAATGACCTATTCAGGTTCTTTGACTAGCGGAGCCGGATTGGTGTGGGGCTGTTAAGGCAGCCTCGCATTCTTCCGTGCTCGAGTGACACATAATACTCCCTTTTAATGAGATGATGCCGCGTGGACCGGGCATTTTAAGTGTAAGAGATGCATAATGCGGTATTGCGTTAAAGCGGGCAAAAGCTTCACGTCCCAATAGTGCTTGATAGCTACTTTTAAATGGGGCGACATGGAAGACTAACTTTTCGCGACGGAAGTTGTCGGATGAACCAAACACAACTTCTAGCAGTAGGGAGCCCGATAATGGGCAATGGGCCTGGCATTACCCCTTTGAAGGAGGTGTCTATGGCTAATTTTGGTTGGGTCTATCCCCATCCTCATGGATTGTGTCCTCGATATATCGTGTTTATGTCACCGCCACCATCCATGAGGACTTGTGTAAATTGGAACCACATTATAGGATCCAATATCAAGGCAGTCCATCATGCGCTCCAATGCTTCCGAATAGTCCCGATGGTCGAAGGTGATTGGTTTTGACAACCAGGTTGGTACTCCGCTAGGTAGTTTGTGGGCCTGATTTTAGCGGCGCCACCTGTTTTTCCCTTTGATCACGAAGTTAGTTTACTGTTTTAACCTCTTGTGGGAAATTTTTGTTTTCCGGGCTCGCTTGTGGTGCCTGCCATCGCCTTCACTTGGTGTGTCGAGCCCTTGTGTTCGGGCGCTGAGTCTCGCCGACTGTTTGAAGACCCAACAATCTCGTGGGTATGGTTTGCGCCTCCCGAGTACTATGGATTTGACATATCTTGTCCAAGATTTTGTTTGTTGGATAGCTCATCGCTATTGTCCTTAAGGGACAGTTTTTATTGTTCTGCCGTGAGCTTTTGAATCCGGCGCCATCGCCGTGTTTTGGACCGCTTTCCTTTAATCCGCGCTGGTCCTTGTTAGCCGTGGTTTCCCATTTCCATCCCTCGACTTCGGATGTACTTGGGTCCCTGGTGCTGCATCTTGCTAGCAGCTATCCTCTCCCCGCAAAAGCGGTCATGAGGCTTGTTATCGCGCCATGGTTCTGGCTTCTCTGGCCGAGTGTCGCAGCCATTCTGCCCTGGACGTGTTTGAAGGCTGCTCAGCTTCGCGCCCGACAATCGACTATTTGGTTCTTTTTGGTGAGGAACCTGTTCCAGAATTATGGGTTGACTCTCCGGTTTGTTGAGTTATATGACTTAAATCGTCTCAGATCCGGAGGACGGACATAAGTCCCTTGAAAATTTGCCCAAAAGCGCCCTCGAGCTCTTCCCAACTTCCAATGGTATTTTCAGGAGGCTTTTAAGCTAATGCCGAGCTGGCCCTTTGAGTTTGAGGGTAAGTATTTTATGGCATGGAGATCGCCTCCTCTAGCCATGTGTATGTGGAGGATGTAATCCTCAATCCGCATCTGTGGTCTGTTGTTCCGTCAGATGCCTCTATGTTTACGGGTTTGAATCTCACTGAAATTCATGATCCAAAGACCTCATCGGTGAAACATAGGGATGTGCGCGCTCGTATTTGGGTGTGCCGTGATGTTCGGATATTTGGCGGTTGCATTGCTTTGAAGAGCTTGCTTTCGCCCATAAATGGACCTAATGGCCATCCTTTTGATGTAAACCTTAGTGGATCGCGATCGCTTGTGTGCGCGCCATTTGCTGCTCTTTTTGCCGGGGTCGCCCATCCGACCGGTGGCCTTCTTACTTTTTGATTGTGGGCTCACGGCCTCCACATCAAATTCGGGCGAGCTTTCTTCAGTAGTTTTGTTCGGCGATTGTCGCCAGATTTGTCTCGTGGTGTTGAATACTTTGCTTCATCTGATTCTATGTATCTTCCGCTATTTTGAGCTTCCGCTTGCTTTTTCAGTTACGCCAAGGGCGATTTAGCCTTTTGTGGAGGTTATTCTGCTCCAACAATTTGTCCGCGTGAGATCGTCCGAACTGTTACCTTTGCGGGACGGGTTGTTTATCCGTTGTCTTGTTCGGACGATTGCTCGATAGCATGTTTGTCGCCCACCGGTTCGCTTCTGCTTCTATGGCTGGGTCTTATTGAGGCGGACTTGGTTCGCGCTTACATTGCCGCTTTGACTGCCGAGGGATTTATCCTTCAGAAGGCCCCGTTGTTCCTCATCGCACTTCCTTTAGGTGTGTCCACCATGTATACATCTGGGATGAGGTGGTTGTCCAAAGGTCCTATAGGCGCTGGTTCATGGTTGTCTCCTACATCGTCGTCCCATACCATCGATGTTTCGAGTCGAAATCGAGCACGCCGTGTAAGCTGGCAGTGGCTACGGGCGGGTGGTGGGTGGGCGTTGAATTTCTTCGTCCGTCCGCATCCCAACCTTCCGACCATAGTCCGCCAGGGCTCTCCGGATAAAGAGAGAGACTTTAGTGAATTCGGGATGTCGCCAAAGGGCGAAGTGCGAAAGATGTCCGGCAGTGAACTCCATGATCGGCGCCCAATCGGATTCGAAAGGGGCGCGGAGGGTTCGAGTCCGAGAGGAGTCCGCACCTTGGAGTCACGGCTTCGCAGAGAAGGGATTGTGTTCGCTCAATCGTCAGAGATTTCGCCTCCGAGGTGGTGTCTAACCAACCGCCCTCGATCGGCGAGATCGGCTCAATCAATGTTCGGAGCGGACACTAGTGCGCCTCCGGACACGCTCGGCAGCAGATTTAGATCATGCCTATCGAGACAAGGCGGCGCTGCTGTGTGGCTCGAATCCGTCAAGATCAAGTCTCCACGGATGTCGGCCGATAATTCAGCTTCCAAATCTGACCTGATGGCCAGGGCGAGCTTCGATCTGCTCCGATGGCTGCTTAATTGCCCAGAGCAAAGCCGCCGAATCTAAGATTTGTCCGGGAGAAAAGTCTCACCCTGGACTGCGTCGTTGTTGATGATCGAAGGAGCCATCGGGCCTATCGGTGACGCATACGAGGAACTCTCAATGAAAGCACCAATGTCGTGTCAAAACCGGCGGATCTCGGTAGGGGTCCCAAACGCGTGCGCTAGGCAGATGGTAACAGGAGACAAGGGACATGATGCTTTTACCCAGGTTCGGCCCTCTCGATGGAGGTAATACCCTACTCCCGCTTGATTAATATTGATGATATGGGTAGCACAAGAGTAGATCTACCACGAGATCAAGGAGGCTAAACCCTAGAAGCTAGCCTATGGTATGATTGTTGTTCGCCCCACGGACTAAAACCCTCCGTTTATATAGACACCGGATAGGTTAGGGTTACATAGATTCGGTTACAATGGAAGGAGATCTACATATCCAGACGCCAAGCTTGCCTTCCACGCCGAGGAAAGTCCCATCCGGACATGGGACGAAGTCTTCAATCTTGTATCTTCATAGTCTTGGAGTCCGCCGTGATGATAGTTCGCTATCCCGACACCGCCTAGTCCAGGACTCCTCAAGAGCCTTACCTCGTCTTGTCTCCTTAATGAGGCGCCCCTTCGAGGGAGGGAGCAAGCGCCACGGAAGCCGGTTTTTCTCAGCCGATCGAGGAGGTCGGCCGCCATCGGGCATCTCTCGACAAGGTGCCCGCTGCCGCGGGTCGCATGACAACCTGTCATTGGTGACATCATGGTCAACATGCAACAGTGCCGCCCGGACG
>JAHIAM010002064.1:0-44473 GCA_021605205.1 Aegilops longissima | reverse complement strand
GCAATAAAATATGATATGCATGGATTACCTTATGTATAACATTCCAAATTGAAATTTGGGATGTTACATGGAAACGAATTACATCAAGGATGAGTATCTTATGCGAAGCAGCAAACTATGTAACCCCTTTAGTCTTCTATTGGTTTGTTACTTTTGCAAAAGCTCATGGAGGAGTATTTTATGGGACACTTTGGACGCGAAAGACATTCGCCACGCCTCCAAGAACTATTTTTGGCCCAAGATGTTATGTTAACGCCCTCGCCACACAAACCGATGTTTATGTGTCGCAAAGCTAAGTTTAAAGCCCAATCCCATGGTGTCTATATACCACTTCCTATTCCATATCACCCATGGGAGATATTAGTATGATTTTGTGCTTGGTTTGCCTTAGAACTTGAAATGGCAAAGATTCCGTGTTTGTTGTTATGGACCGTTTTTAAGATGGCACATTTTATTCCATGCAACAAGATAGACGATGCTTCAATATTGCCAATCTCTTTTGTAGAGAAATCTTTCATTTACATGGAGTGCCCAAGACTATTGTATCGACCATGACGCAAGTTCCTAAGCTACTTTTGAAGACTCTATGCGCCAAGCTCAAATCAAGCTCCTATTCTCCCGACATACCACCCACAAATCGACCGCCAAACGGGTAAATTGACGCCATTCTACCCTCCCACGCTGTTTGATAAAAAGAACATCAACGAAAGGGAAGAGTGGCTTACCATAGCCGAAGACGCCTAAATCGCCAAAAGACATTCGCACACCCAAGGTCCCCTTCGAGGTCGCTTTTAACCAACCCGCTGTCCACATTGGAATTCACCTCTACCACTACAAGAGCGCATCAACATGGACGCCGAAAGTGCACGAAGCGAGCTATCTCAAGAAGATGCATGAAGATACAAGGCATGCCATCGAGCGCCAAGTACAACGCCTCGCGACCAAGGTCAACTGCAACAAGAATCCCACGATATTCAACACCGAAGATCTTGTGGGCTACACCTTCGCAATGAACACTTCCCCAACGAACGCAAGTCCAAGCTCCTACCACAAGCCGACAGACCCTTCAAGGTGCTAGAACACTACAACAACAACGCCTATAAGATCGACATCCAACACAAAGTACTTCGAGGATATATTCAACGCCAAGGATCTCTCCCTACCATGGTGGGTGAGGGCTTATGATCCGAGGTCGGGTCTTTCCCCGTGTGGGGGGAGATGATGCGAGCATCCCATGGTCATCCCCATGAACCTACCATTGTCTCACCAAGTGCCAAGAAGACCGATGACACGAAGCTAGAGCTAGAGCTCTGAGACCGAGGTGACATTCTCCTTAGTGATATTCCATATGACTCACTCAAGACATGGCTACTACCTAAGTCCGAAATGTTGTGCATGATCGATATCAAGAGGACCTCTCTGAGATGCATAAAGAACAAAAGTCCCCAAGTTCATGGATGAAGGAACCAACGAAGGGACCGAGAACAACTCCTGTGACCCAAATTCCGCCAGACCTCGACATCCTACCTTAGAAGTGTCAACCAGAATTACCAAATTGCCGAACAGGTCTTGACATCCTACCAAATCTGTAAATCCCATCCTTCATGACCTCACCGCCGCCCCCCAAACCGAATCCGCCAGCCCCGACATCCAAATGAATGAAAAGGCACCCGACCCAAACCAAAAATCCCAATACTTAACCGAGAGCACCAAACCGGACTCCGCTGTCCAACATCCTTCGCCTTCCCTAGACTATGTATACTTTTCTCCCCCAATGTTTCTGTGGTTAGCATTGATTTAGCCATTAAGAGATAGAGCCTTTCATCCACCATCCATTGGAGGCCAAGCCCTCCATCTAGGAGAAGATTCCCCAAGTGGATTCAAGACCTCTTCACCGAGAAGATCCCCTAGTGAATTCAGACCTCCTCGGAGAAGAATTAGCTACTTGTATCTTTCCTTTGTTGTCTTTGGATCTTGTGATCTCTTGTGTTTATGGATCTAGCATATATGTGATGGATCAAGTCAATTTGAGTGTTTCCTCTATTCTGGATCACGGTTCCCGGAAACCCTTAAGGTTCAACATTGGGGCGCGCAAGTTCTCCCCACCGATACACGCCCTAACTTGCTAAGATCTCCAGACTAACTCAACAACTCGCAACACAAAGGACAAGGGTTTATATCGGGTTCGGGCCACTGCTAGGTGTAATACCCTCCAAGGGGGGCGGTGGATCCTTTTCAATGAGGATGAAAGACAAGGGAAAAACAAACCCCGAGGATGAGGTGTTCTTGTGTTCGATCTTAAAGGGGTGAGGATTACTTCAAGATGAGATGCCTCCGAATGAGTTATCCCCCACGTTGGTGGCTAGTTCTCCTTATATAGGCCCCGGTCCTTCCCCAAATATTGAGCTGAAGGGAGCCAACAATGGTCAATTTGAAAGGGGAAATTAGTAACCCTTATCTTGACAAAGCGGCCTTCACGCAAAAGGCTCAGCGGGACGCCGCCTTTGGGCCCGGGTGACCTCCCCTCCGGCCCCGGCCGGGTCTTGGTCTCACAGACTTATATGGAAACCTTTGCTTGATGCCCCAGATTCCAACAAGGGCCTCCTAGAAAAGGGCAAAGGGCGCAATCCTCGCCGATTTTGATCCATGGCTCACGCCACGAACCTCGCGAGGTTTGCTTTTGTTTGATTTCTCCGGCCCGGGCGAGCCAACCCGGAGGTTACTCCCGGAGGAGGTCTTGGGCCCCCTTCCGCCGAGGGTCTTGAATGCCTTTGTTGATGAAGACCCAGACAGTTGTTAGCAAAGACGCCAGGCCGCAGTGTGCGTGTCGGGACCCCGTTCCCTAACGCCAAGAGCTCCCTGCCGGCGGCCCAAGCTTGGGTTTCGAAGGGGCCAAAGGTCATGGGAGGCCCCAATAGCTCGCTCCGGTCGACGCTGGTTTGATTGACGGTTGCCTCCGCTTCCCACACCGCCAAGAATCGCCCCCTTTCGCCTTTGCTCCGCATCCCTTTCGCCTCCCCAAACCTCCCAGACCGCTTCATTCCTTCGCCCTGGGCCGATGGCGGCCGAAGGTCAAGCCCTCTCGCCGCCGCCTGGCACGTAACCCGCTTCGACGCGCCTAATGTTTTGGAGAAGAACTCCCACGCGCCGACGGCTGGGGAGAGTAACGGAGGGGAAGACGGAGTCCGTTGCCTCCGACGCTTTGAGCACGAGGGCGTTTTCCCCTTCTTCACGAAAGGCAAGATAGCCGGGTTGGTTTCCCCTTCTAACTTTTTATAAGGTCCCACTACCAAAAATGAGGTGCCGGATCTTCATCCCAACTCCATCCTTTCTCTCCGGCCCATCTTCGCCAATTGCGAGGGGAAGGGCGTGATGCCGTCTGTGGCTCACAAGGCCACTTTTCTCCGCTCCGAGGGCCATATTCCTGCGCCCAATTTATGCAATAAGGCCAACTCATTAACACCGAAGAAGGCGCATAACCTCGGGCCAAATGGGTCGATGGGCGCAAGGCCCACCCGCTTACGCCGCCACGAGATGCCCCCCCGGCGGCGGTGGCAGAGCTTACGACGAAGGGCCGCTTGTTGGAGCAGAGAAGGCCGACCCGGAAAATGCGGGGCGGCCAAGGGACCGGGCCATGCCCCGAGGTAATTTCGACGCGGCGCCCCTTCAGGCTGCCGCCTTTGTGGAGGCTCGGGATGAAGAGGACAAGATTCCCAGCCCGGCCCTCCCGACGAGAGCCGGGCCCAGCTTTTGCCTTGACGGGGAAACCACGGTACCTCCGAAGCGCCTTTTGTTCCTCCGTTCCCCAACGGACCGGGACCAGTCGCCGCCAGCCTACCTGGGGCGGTTCGGTGGCTTTGGCCACGGGCCTCCTGCAATACCGGGGGTGGAGTTCCTTTTCCACGAGTCCCGGGAGGAAGAAGAGGGATGAGGGACCCTGAGAGATGGGAAACTTCCCATGAGCAAAGCCGACATCCTCCGCCGACACGCCAGACCGACGCCGGGAAGAGGTGAATGCCCGCCATCCCGGCTGGGGGATCATCGTGGTCTCCCGAACGCCTTCCTTGGCGCCCTGAGTACCTCCGGCTTCTTCACGGCTCCCCGCTTCGAGCCGGGCCACCACGCCCAAGCCCGAGGCCTTGGGCCCGCTCTGCGAGGTGGACTATTTGGGGACCAAAGTGCTTGAGCTTCATCTTGTTTATGCTTATTTGCCCCCCGACGTCTGGCCCTGGGGGGCCCTTTCGAAGAAGAGAAGGAGGATGGGCCCGCCTCTTCCGAGGAAAGGGGGACGCAGACCGACCTTTTGCCCCTCACGAGACCGGGAGGGGCCGCCACGAGGAGTCGCCCCGGCCCGGGACCGCCGCCCGAGGCCCCAAAGGCTCAGGTTGGTCTCCGGCCCGGCGGCTGTCCTTCTCCCCGGGCCATTTTCTGTGTTCTTCCCTCTTGTCTTGGAGCGGCTTTCGAGATGACCCAACCCAGGAAGATCTTTGGGGGATCCGCCCTGGCGGGCCCGAGCTAGCATCCCACGGTTTAATTGACGGGCGTCCGGAATCAACCGCCGAACGGCCGGAAGGAGAAGGAAAGCCAAGGTCAAGGGACCGGGCGGGCCCGGAGGACACCAAGGCACGCACCCGGACGGAGAAAGAGTTGAAGAGCTCGCGGACGAGCACGCAAAGAAGCCTGCGGTCCGGGCGGAGGAGAGAGGGCCGGGAGGACGCCATCAAGAACCGCGACGCCAGCCGGGAGCGGCGAACGCAGCCGAACGCGGGTTACGGAGAGCCGGAGCGGGGAGGCGAGAAGGTCGATTCACGCGTAGGGGTCCCGGCAAGACCCGGGGGTTTCGCCTGAGGAGAGGTTCCCAACGCCAGTAAGAGAAGGGTTGAGAAGCCGGACCACCGGCAAGGATGGCCTGCCACCGCTCTTCTGGTGAAGGCGCGAGGAAGCGGGAGGGTATTTCCCATGATTTGAGGCAGAGGCCCGCCCTTTTTCACCATGGCCGGGCTTCCCACTGCACCAGGATTCCCGGCCCCTTTGACGAAATTAGAGCTCAGAGTCGATGAACATCCAGCCGCCCGCCGTGAAAGGCCTGGAGGCCCCTGAAGAAGTTTCGGGGCCACCCCGCCGACGAACCACCCGGGCGGCCCACCGGGTGGAAGGATGCCACCAAGGAAGGAGCACTTTTGGGGCATTTTTGTCCAAGGGTAACTCGTGCTTTTTTGCTTTTATTCCTAAAATGCACCATGCCTCGTGGAGGCGGAACTCTGATTCATATTGGAACAATATGTCTTTGTAATATTTGCTTGAGATTTTTAATTTCTTCCATTTGCTTTATGTTCCGGCTTACAGAGTCCCCCGACATACCTCAATCTTGCCCGTCCAGACCAGACACCAAGGAGGGTTAATGAAGCTAGGGCCCAGTCGCGATGTCGGAGTCCCCCGACGGAAAAATTTTAATAGGAGGGAGACGAGGATGGTTAGTGTTTAGAGGGCCCGACCCTCAAGATACCTCAACCGCTTAATGACCGGATCGTGACAAACCAAGGAAGGCACGGACAAATTAGGCCCGAGTCGCATGCTTGGAGTCCCCTGACGGCAAAAATCTCCAACTTTGCCGGGCTCCCGGAGGGGGGCATTTCCGTGTCCGGGGACCTTCGGTGGCGACGCCTGGCGGACCGAAGGCCCGGCCAAACCCTAACCATTCTCCCGAGAGGCGCGGGGAGGCCTTTAACGAGCTGGCCCTGGGTTGAATTGGGTATTCTTGTTTATCACCATGAGCATAGTGCTTTGCCAACGGCATACCGCCTCCCAAAAGGTCGACGGCCAACATGGAGCATGGTGCCCACTTGTGCTGGGGGACTCCCCATCGGGAGCCCCGGGGGGCGCACCGCCCCTAACACGTGGCTTGCAAACCAGGCTAGACGAGGTGTATTTGGGCACTCAGGCTAGCGGAGACTCAAGACCCCGTCAAATGCAACCGGTCTTGGTTCTTGCCCGGGGGTTCCAGGTGGTCAAACCCGCACCAACTAATCTCCGAGGTTATCGCGAGGGGCCAAACCAACCCCAGAGATGATGAACGGGCTTTAACAAGAAAGTCACCGGATTTATGACAAGCAAGGACACCCAACGACGCGGGTTAACCTACTCAAGGGAAGGATCATGAAGAAAGACTACCCGCTCCCAAGATAGGTGACGTCAAAGTAATAGTCATAGTAGATTAAGCATGGAAGCAAAAGTTAAGTAAGCAGGAAGATAATGCCACGGGTCGCCCGAGGGCTTTGGGGATGATGCCCAGGACCCCCATCAAGGTAAGCTAAAGACATAAGAAGGGAAATGCATTAACTTACCCACCCCAGAATGATGCCTGGGCGCCCCCTAAATAACCTTGGAAAATGTCACCTAGTTGCTGATGAAGGAAGAGTTGGGATAGAAGGCAGGCAGAGTTGCTCATGAGCCATCGCCCGAGCCTGGAGGCTGGGGTCCAGTGGTTCCTCGAGGACGCTCCATCTCCGCCAAAGACGCGTGCATGGCCTCCCGAGCCGCCAAGATGCTCCGCAGTTGCGCCGGAGAAGGACGAACGGCAGCCAAAAGGCATGCGAACGAAAGGGGGGGACCTCGCAGCCGCCCACGCGCCAAGGCCAAGGGCTCAAGATGCGGCCTTGTTGGCCCCCGGCCGATGCACGCAACCCAGATCTCGCCGGGAGGGAGCCATTGGGGACCCATGGCCCGCCTGCGCCCGGGGTTCTGTGATGAACTCGAGCGGGGGCGCCCGCCTGGTTTGGGGGAGAGGTCGTGAAACACGCCGTGGTGCCCGAGCGCCTCGTGATGTTGGGGTCCGAGGCCTCCAAGAGAGCCCCCGAGCACCGCCGCGGGGCGCCGATCCGACGAGGTTCCTGCCGCGAGGCCATCCTCCTCAAGTCTCGCACGGCAGAATCGCTTTTCTTCTTGGCTCGGAGGCGCCGCCCTTGCCGGGGCCAGGGCAGTTTGAAGGCACGCCGGGAGCACACCATTTTCTTCGATGGGACCGGATGATTCCGCCGCTTCGCATCTTGAGGACATTGTAAAGGATGGGTCCCGCCGAATTGGCTGGGCCGGATACCCAGGATGGCATTGACGGCACAATGTGCGCGACGCAAGTCGGCGAGCTCTTGGTAGTTCTGCGTTTCCGGCGCGACGGGGATGGACCCGCCTTATTTTGTTGTGGAACCGCCCACCCCGAGAAAGGCTTGTAGGTCAAGTTGGTCATATGGACTGGGGTTGTCGCTGCGGGACGGACGTTGAGCCCCGCCGGGCCGGAGGGTCGGTAACTTGCACGTGTCGGACCGGAAGCAAAGCATCGGGGCGCTTATGGTAGCCGCCAAGACTGGACCAAAGGGGCGGTGGCCTCGAGCTTGGGAGGACGCATTCACTTCGCGAGCAAACCGTTTGGATACCGCAGGTCGGGTTGAGCTCGCCAAGATGGGCGACAGGCTGCCCAAAGCCCTCACTTCGCCTTGATTTGGTCGCTATTCTTTTTCGCGAGGGGGAAGATCGGCCGCTTCGAGGACGCTTCATGAGGGGGTCCTTGCGCCGCGAGGCGATCTCGCCAACGGTCTCACGAGGGCCCCTTACCCGGGCGGGCCACGGCCCCCTCCCGCCAACACGCCCTCCTTTCCAGTCGGCTGGCGCCTGGCCGATCAAGCCGCCCTTCTCAAATGGCTCAGCTTCGACCCACGTGTTGTTTATGAAATGGAAGGCGCGAACGGTCCGCCTTGATGACGGATGGTTATTTGGCCGCTTGGTGTCCGCTCCGCCATGAGCACGGCCGCCCCTTACACTTCACGCCCTGCCTTGGCTTTTCCTCCCGTCCGCCCAGAGCTCAAGGGAGGAGGGTTCCTCCCAGACTTGGTCGCCAAAGTTGAACCTGGACGTGCCTCGTGGATGGCGAGCCCTCCTTCATTCACGCCACACACCATCGAGAACGCGAGATGATGGCCCGCCCCACCTTGGAGATCTTGAGACAAACGCTGTTGGCCGGATGTACTTCGGGGTCTTCCGGTTGCCGTGACGCGGCCAGAGGTCACCCCGGGAGCCCGCAGTGCCCGAAGTTGGCGACGGTTTCGACATCTCGGCCCGAGGAGATCGAGCCGAGGGTTCGAGTCAAGAACGGGCCGCTTTTGAGCCATAGGGAACCATTTCCATGACTTTCTTGCCCTCCTGATGCTCACGAAGCGCAAGAACTCCGGGTCGGGCTAGAGCATAGGCGATCCAGTTTTGAACTCGCCCCCAGCGACACCACGCATGGAGGTGGCGCCCTGACCGGGTCACCGGGGCGCCTTGGGGTGGAGTTTTCGACGCCCACGAGCCCCAAAGGGCCATCCTTGCCCAAAAACGATTCTGGCCAGGAGGGAGTTATGAGCGTTTCACCGAGGGATTTAATTTTTTTTTCACGCGACGCTTGGTCCACGGAGTCAAGGCGCCAAGGCGCCGTTTTGGTGCAGAGGGGGAAGGCGCCAGGAGCTACGCCGCCAGTCAAGGAGGCGAGAAGAGGGACGGAAGGGAGCCCCGGAAAGTTTCTGCGGCCAGCCAACTCGAGAGGTCATCACCACGAGCCAGAGCTCGGGCGCCATGAAGAGCGGCCCGGGCCCATGGAGCGACGAGGAACGACAACCAGCAGGAGTCTGGCGGAGGGCGGTGGGGCCCCGCCGCAGGGGGGGAGGACGCTGTCGCGCTCCACGCCGGGTGGCCTACAATGGGAGAAACGCAGGGCGGTTCCCCGACAGGGGTCGCTCCGGGCGGGGGCAAACAAGATTCCCGCCATGGAGACGAGATGGACGGACACTTTGAAGGCCGCTTACATGGCGCCGCCAATGCCTGATCACGGTTCCAAAAACCCTTGGTTCAACATCAAAAGCGCGAAGTTCTCCTTACAATCCGCTCCCAAGCAAGATCTCTGATAACTCAACGAACTCGAACATAAAGAACACAAGTTTATATCGTTCGCCACTGGTGTAATACCCAAAAGGTGGGGATGATCGCTTTAAAATGAAAAGATAAGGGAAGAAACCCCGAGGATGAGGTTTCGGGCCGATCTTGTGGGGTGAGGATTACCAAGATGAGATGCTCAATGACTTATCCCACGGGGTGGCTTTCTCTTATATAGGCCCCGTCCCTCCCCCAAATATTGAGCGGAAGGAGCCAACAATAATTTGAATGGGAGCCTAGTACAAATTTTATCTCGAAAAGGGGTTCCCCAAAAGGCCTCGGGGTGCCGCTTAACTCCATGGTGACCCCTGGCCTTGCCCCCCGGGTCTTGGTCTCCAGACCGAATTGGAAATTTTGCTGATGCTTCCCAGACTCCAAGGTGCCTCTTAGCACCAGGGGAACAGGACATCGGCGGCCGGGCGCCTCCCGATTCGACGCCATGGCTCACGCCACAAGTACTCGCGAGGTTTTTGCCTTGATCTTTCCGCATGAAGCCAACCAGTGAGGCCCTTAGTGATCATTTTCTTAGCAAAGAATGACCTTGGTTATCAAAGGATCAACAACCAGATCCATTTACTTATGATACCTAGTTGGCATTGATAACAAGGATCTAATGCCCGAGGAGGTCTTAGGTCCTTAAGGCTCGCCCCTCGCGAGGTTTGAATGCCTTGTGATGAAGATGGGCGCAGTCAAGTAGCAAAGTTACCGGTCAGGAAGCAAGTCCGAGACCCCTACCTAAAATCTTTTTTTTTCCTTTTCGCTGTGTTCTTCTGAATCCCTCCAAATCTTAAAGATCAAATTTTTCCCAATTCACATCAAAGGTAAAGGCAAGCCCATGTATCCCTTCCCCCCCAAAATATATATACTTTTCCCCCAACGCTTAGGATCTCATCTTCAAGAGGCTTCTTGCCCTTCAAATCTTGTATTTAATATATACTTGCTCTTGAGGCTAATAGTACTTCCATCATATTCCGTCAATCCTCTCTATCTCTTCTACATGGTATCGCCCAATGATCCAAACCCAGCCTCGCCACAGACTTCGCCGCCTCTAGGGGCTCTTCGGGCCATGACCACCGCGCGCCTGTACCTAGTGTTGGTTCGCTCAGGTCACCCCACGCCGAGAGTCTTTTTCTTCAGCCCTCCGGGTTTTTCTTTTCTTCTTTCTGGCCATCTTGATCGCATTTTTTATTTTGATCTATTCTTAGTCGGCTTATACGCTCATCACCACTAACCTCGGCGCTTTCTTCTCTCGACTGGCGCCGACTAAATTCTCTCCGACTCGGCAAATACGCGGCCGAGGCGGCCCGTCAGTTAGCCTGTCACTGGCTTCTACCACCTGTCGCCGCGTCACATCTCCTCCTCGCTCGACCAGACCTCAGATCGCCGACCCGCGGTCTCACCATGCGGCGGCCCATCATAGCTGTCGTCACACCGGGTTCGCTTATCGATCCATGTCACCTGCCTCCGCCGAGTCTACACGGCTGCCCTGTTGCGCCTTGCCGGGTTCGTCTCGGCCACGGCCAAATTACATGTCGCTATTACCTCAACACAAGGTCATGCATTGGTCGCCGTTCGCTGTTCGCCATCGTTGGCAACGGAAGCCGGTGATCGACGCCGCTGTCCATATGTCGCCCCGCGCCGCTCGTCGTCACCGCCTCATCTCTAATTCCGCCACCCCGCCTCAACTAAGCGGCGTCCCCGACCAGACACGATCGGCTTGATCACCCGCCGCCACCGCGATCCGCCTCAACTACGTCGGCGCCCGACCGCTGCCCGCTTGCCATACGCCCGCGTCCCATGAAGATCGCCCCAGTTCAACGCGCTACTCCACCGATCGAAAGAACTGCCGCTGGGCTGCGCTACCACGGCCACAGGCCGCTTCGCCCGTGGTTATCCTCACAGCCAGTATCAACCCACGTGTTGCCGCCTGCCGCCCTATCGGGTCAGAAGGGCTTGGCACGCCGCTCCGCCGCCTGCCATCCTCATGCAAGCAAGACGGCCACACAGATCGCCTTTGGCAAGATCGCCACGCTCACGGCCTCGCCGCCGCCCCGAGGTCTTCCCTACCGACCGACCCGCCTCATTGCCATGAGTTGGCCGCTTTTCGGGTCAGAAGGCCGACATCAGCCGATCACCCGCCACGACTTTTTTCTGGTATGCGCCATCGCTTTTCCGCGGGAATGCCACCATCGCACCGGTTCGCCACGTGTCGCATTCTCACCTACTGAAAGATCGCCGTTACATTAACTTAGTCGCCATTGCCGCCGATGCCGCCGATCGCCGCCGCCATCAGAACTGCCGGCGCCGCTTCCGCCCACCCCTTCATCTTCGCCCAAGCACCGCCCATCGCCGTTGTCGCCGCCATCTACCCGACCACTTCGTTTACTCCGCCCATCGCTGGCGTACATCAGCCCCCATGCCGATTGGCGCCACAACCGCTGCCGAAGTCTTCTCCGCCCTCCGACTCTCGACATGGCTTACATCTCGTGTCCTCATCTACGCATGCCCGGCGTTAGCAACATCGGCGCGTGCTTCGCCCATGACGTGTCCCTAGGTCTCGGCAAGCCCGGTGCGCGCGTGTCAACTTCATCTTCGCCCGCTTCACGTGATGCCCGTCGGCAACACCGACGCGTGCCTTCGTTTCATCGTAACGCCTTGATTCGGCGCGCTAGGTGTCCGCCATTATTCGTCGTTGTTGTCATTGAAGGAAATATGCCTAGAGGCAATAATAAAGTTATTATTTATTTCCTTATATCATGATAAATGTTTATTATTCATGCTAGAATTGTATTAACTTAAACATAATACATGTGTGAATACATAGACAAATGTAGATAGTCACTAGTATGCCTCACTAGACTAGCTCATTAATCAAAGATGGTTGTGTTTCCATAGACATGTGTTGTCATTTGATTAATGGGATCACCTCATTAGAGAATGATGTGATTGACATGACCCATTCCGTTAGCTTAGCACTTGATCGCTTAGTATATTGCTATTTGCTTTTCATGACCCATACATGTTCCTGTAACTATGAGATTATGCAACTCTGCCATCGGAGGAACACTTTGGTACTACCAAACGTCACAACGTGAATCGGTGATTATAGTAGTACTGTGTCTCCAAAGGTACTTGTTGGGTTAATTTGATTATTAGTTTTGTCACTCCGATTGCCTGAGAGGTATCTCTGGTTTCTCGGTAATACACATCACATAAGCCTTGGTAGCATTGCAACTAATGAGTTAGTTGTGAGATGATGTATTACTTTAACGTAAAGAGATTCTAATGCAGAATTTAGATTGAACTAGGTATTGATACCGACGATCAATCTCGTGTAAGTAATATACCGATGACAAAGGAACAACGATGTCGTTATGCGGTTCGACCGATAAAGATCTTCAGAGAATATGTAGGAACCAATATGGGCATCAGTGTTCCGCTATTGGTTATTGACCGAGAATAGTTCTAGGTCATGTCTACATAGTTCTCGAACCGTAGGGTCCGCATTAACGCTTCGATGATGCTCATTATGAGTTTATAAGTTTGATGTACCAAGGTTGTTCGAGTCCCTATGATCACAGACATGACGAGGAGTCTCTAAATGGTCAGACATAAAGATTGATATATTGAAGCCTATGTTTGATTCTGGTTCCGGATGAAAAGGAAGTTACCGAACACCGGTTACACCTCTGGGGTCAATGGGCCTTAATGGGCCATAGGGAGAAGAGGGGCGGCCAGGTAGGTCACGCTTCTCCCTCTAGTCCGAATAGGACAAGGAGAGGGGGCGGCGCCTTCCCTCTTCCCTCCCCAATCCTATTCCAACTAGGAAGGGGGGGTCCCATCCCTGGGAGTAGGACTCCTCCAGGCCCCCTAGGGCTGGCCGCACCCCCTTGCTCCTTTATATACGAAGGCAGGGGCACCCCAACACACAAGTTGATCTACTGGATCGCCTTAGCTGCAGTGCGGTGCCCCTCCACCATATTCCACATCGGTCATATCATCATGGAGTTTAGGCGAAGCCCGCCAGAGAGCATCATCATTGTCACCACGCCGTCAGGTCGATTTAACTCATCCCCGACGCTTTGCCGGATCGGAGCCCGGATAGTCATCGAGCTGAACGCAGGCCGAACTCGAGTGCCAGACGCTCGGTACTTTGATCGGTCGATCGTGAAGACGCACGACTACATCAACCGTTGTCATAACGCTCGCCACGGTCACGAGGGTACGCGGACAACACTTCTCTCGCTGATATGCCATCACCATGATTCTGCGCGAGGAAATTTTTGAAATTACTACGCTCCCCAACAAGGCATCCGAGCCAGTTTTATGCGTTGATGTCATATGCACGTAGAACACAAGTGAGTTAGGGCGATATAAGTCATATCGCTTACCAAAGATGTCATACTTTGGTTCAGCGGTATTGTGAGATGAAGCGCCTGACCGACATGCCAGACGCTTACGCCGACCTGGTTTCACCGCTTTGAGCACTAGTTGCTTAAAGGTGACCGCGGTTTCTCTCACTTTAGTTGAACTGAAAAGCATACGCCTTGGTCCCTGCGAAGGTTTAAACAGCACCAACTTGACAAACTATCGCTGTGGTTTTGATGCGAGGTAAGAACGGTTCTTGTCAGCTCAGAGTAGCATTACGTAAAACTTGCAACAACAAAGTAGAGGATGTCTAACTTGTTTTTGGTGGCATGTTGTGAGATGGTCAAGACGTGATGCTATATTTTATTGTATGAGATGATCATGTTTTGTAACCGAAGTTATTTTAATCGCGGTGGAGCCATATGGTTGTCGCTTTTATTGTATGAAATGCAAAGCCATGTAATTGCTTTTACTTTATCACTAAGCGAGCGATAGTCGAGAAGCAATAGTTGGCGACGACAACGATGCTACGATGGAGATCAAGGTGTCGCGGCGATTTATGGTGATCATGACGGTGTCATGATGGAGATTGCACAAGATGATGATGACCATATCATATCACTTATATTGATTGCATGTGATGTTTATCCTTTATGCATCTTATCTTGCTTTGATTGACGGAGCATTATAAGATGATCTCTCACTAAAATTATCAAGAAGTGTTATCCTCGAGTATGCACCGCGGAAGTTCTTCGTACGAGACACCACGGATGATCGGGTGATAGGCTCTACGCTCAAATACAACGGTGCAAAACATTGCACACGCGAATACTCAAAGAAACTTGACGAGCCTAGTATATATGATATGGCCTCGAACACGGAGACCGAAGGTCGAACGTGAATCATATAGTAGATATGATCAACATAGTGATGTTCACCATTGAAACTACTCCATCTCACGTGATGATCGACATGGTTTAGTTGATTTGGATCACGAATCACTTAGATGACTAGAGAGATGTCTATCTAAGTGGGAGTTCTTAAGTAATATGATTAATTGAACTTTAATTTATCATGAACTTAGTCCTGGTAGTATTTTGCAAATTATGTTGTAGATCAATAGCTCATGTTGTTGCTTTCTATATGATTATTTTTAATGTGTTCTAGAGAAAATTGTATTGAAAAATGTTAGTAGCAATGTTATGGATTGGATCCGTGATCCGAGGTTTATCCTCATTGCTGCACGTAAGAATTATGTCCTTAATGCACCGCTAGGTGATGACCTATTGCAAGAGCAAGATGCACGCATGAACGCGGTGGCTAGCTCAATATGATGACTACTTGGTAGTTTAGTGCACCATGCTTAAACGGCTTAGAATCGACTTCAAAGACGTTTTGAACGTCATGGACCATATGAGATGTTCCAGGAGTTGAAGTTAATATTTCAAGCAAATACCCGAGTTGAGAGATATGAAGTCTCCAACAAGTTCTATAGCTAAAAGATGGAGGAGAATCACTCAACTAGTGAGCATGTGCTGATTGTCCGGTACTTCAATCGCTTGAATCAAGGGAGTTAATCTCCAGATAAGATAGTGATTGATGAATTCTAGTCACCATCACTAAGTTACTAGAACTCGTGATGAACTATAGTATGCAAGGGATGACGAAAACAATTTGAGCTCTTCGTGATGTTGAAATCGATGAAGGTAGAAATCGAGAAAGAGCATCAAGTGTTGATGATTGACAAGACCACTAGTTTCAAGAAAAGGGCAAAGGAAAGAAAGGAACTTCAGTAGAATGACAACAAGTTGTCACTCCCACGAAGAAACCCAAAGCTGAACCAAAGCCTAAACCAGTGCTTATAATCAGAGTAGGAAATAGTCACCGAAACGAAATACCCTAGATATTTGGTGGATAAGAAGGATGGCAAAGTGAACAAGGGTATATTTGATATACAGGTTATTGATGTGTTTACTAGTGTTTATGGTAGCCCCAGTATTTGATACTTGTTCGGTTACAAGATTAGTAACTCCAAACAGAGTTACGTATAAAATGAGACTAGTTGAAGGGGAAGACGATGAGTGTTGGAAGTTGATAGAGGCGAGGGTGTCCCGATTCGATGAGGTGATAACGATTTGGTGGAGACGATTTTACGATCCGACTACAAACGCAGCACGACGCTGGCGCCTTAGCAATCGCTAAACCAACTCCGAGAGGTTATCGACCACGCCGAGCACGCATCAACCTCGACCACGAAGGTCTATTCCTGCAAGCAATCAAGAACAAGCAAGAATATGATAAAGCAATCTGAATATTGCGAATATATATGAAGTATTGATAATGGTGGGGATCCGAAGCGGTCTTAGTCCGGTCGTTGGACACAAACGGCACACGGTTGCAATGGCTAACTTTAACTAAACAAATCCCAAGGAAAAGCTACTAGATGGATCTACTTATAGGAGCAAGGCGGCCAAGGAGGTGGGAGGACGTCCCAAGGCAGCCTAAAACTAACCCTAGGTCGATAAGGTCAATGGGCCCAAGCGAGGTGACGAACACCTTGGACTTGTAGTTTGACTCGATTCTGCCACATTGTGATTGTTTCGTCTATAACTCAACGCCCGGACGGATTTTAAGGTGATTCCAATTGGGTTGGAAAATGCACGAAATCTAGTTTCCAATAAAAAAGAATCAACCAATTTGGAGTCTGTATGAAAAGTTATAGACGTTTTGAGTCGTATGTGCAGTGTCCTAATCCGAGTCCGTAACGTGAGAGACTTGGACTCTATCTCTCTTGGGCCAAAAGTGACGGAGAGAACTTTTTGAACAGCGTAAACATCTCTTTCTCCTTATCTTCATATGTGGATTGTACAAATGTCCCATACACCTGCAATTAGACATGGCACAAAAGTTTGTGAAGTATTTTGTCCCGGATGACATAAATAAATTATTGCATGATTTGCATTAGAAATCACCTCACAAATATACATGTATGCAATATTTTTGTCGTATCCAAGGTAATCATGTCCTCATCATCCTCCCTTCTTGAAAACAAAGCCGCCCTCGGCGCTGCTTAGTCTGAAATATGGCTAAAAAAGAGACAAGGTGTACATGTTGTATATGTATATGTCATCCATTTTTACTTCCTTGATTTTTGCACATATGACACATGAATAGATGAGTAACTTGCATCGCTCATAAAATCTAACGCCAAAACATTATCACAAGAAGTAGAAGGCATGAAAATATTACAACCAGCTTGCACATATAAGTGAAGTTTTATTCATTTCAAAAGATTGACAATGTTCATCATTAAACCATCCCAACATTGGTGAATAAACCTTACTTGCATCAAGTTTACATGCTACAACATGCTTAAATAAGCAAACATGCAATAAGTTATTTGACACAGAATCATCACCAAGATTAGAGGTCATATCAAAATGATTAAACATTGATTCTTTGCATCAATAGTTAATTCAATGGGTGCACTCAAAATTGTTGGTATTTCAGTTGTTTGATCACATGACGCATTCATGATAGTATCAAGATTCTCTAAAATAGGTGATGTGCTCAAATCACCGTAACTCAACACATGATGCATTCAAGTTAACTAGGGATGCATCATTCTCATGTGAAGTTATATCATTAATACCTTTATCACATTTTGTCGCAAAGACGGAGCTGATGTAGGTAATGGCCTTGATAATGCACCATACACTTGAGATGATGTCGCGCCACAACTGGGTGGGGCTGCTCTAGTAGGTGCAACGGTGGAGGAACCAACTGACGATGGTGAGCATGAACTGGAATAGTAGTTGTTGTAGTCACCCAATGCATCCTCCTGTAGTTGTTCTCAAAGGTACAAGCGCGTAACATATACCAATAATGGAACGAGGAATATAGTGAAATTTGCACGGATATCATGGTTAAAACCACCAAAAATCTATTCATTGTATCATCTCGATTCTTCTATGTCACAATGATGCATATAAGATTTGAACTTGTAGTAAGTATGAACAGTGTTATGCTTTGTTTTAATTGTTCAAATTTCACAATTCACGATAGTAAGGAGGAAAAATTGTTGTCTCATTACAGCTTTCAAAACTTTCCAAGTTGTGGGTTGGTTATCAATGTTTTCTTACAATGTACACTCCACCAAATGTATAAAACCAGTAAATGCTCTAGTGGTAGCTCGATTCTCTCAAGTTCGAAAAATCATGGTGACTAAAAACTTCTTCTAATTCAAGCTCCCAAGCTAGATAAATAGCAGGATTAAATCTACCCTCAAATGATGGTAAAGACATACCCCACCATATGCTTGTGTGTGTTGTCCCAACTCGTGATGGTGAAGATGTGTCCGTCAGTCCAAGAACTTCTATCTCCGAACCTGTCATGATTAGTAGAAACAAGAAACAAAATTCAGAATAATGTTCCTATGAACTACTAGGATGTGGTTGTAAAGTGCTCACAAGAAAGCAAATATCAATATCTTACAAGTTCTTACCATGCAAATAGTGATGCATAACCAGCGGTGTCAAGTAAATCAAGATTGTGTATAGCGATTGCCAGAGAACGTACGATACACGGTGTAGAAATATGTAGAGCTGGGTTGGCTATATATGGTAGCAATTTTTTTAGCAATAATCAATTCAAAGATGCAATGTTGAATAAACGCTCAACGACAGATCTGTGCTGGTCCTAGGCTAGACCGGACTAGAGACGCGAGCCTAGAATACTAATGAGGTCACGGGCAGAGACAACTTGCATCAATGAAGGATACTAAGTAGCTCGACAGCAAGATATAAGTGAAGATCACAATGGCAGCGAAGATAATGATGAAAAACAACTGCCAAGCAGGATATACAACAACTCTCTCTCCAATTTTCCTCTTGAAAAGTTTGAGCCAATTTTCTGATAACTTTTTTCAAAGAATGCTACTAACTCAAGCTTTCCAATGCAAAAAGAATCACTCAATTCCGAGTTGATATGAGGAGTCAAAAAATTCTAAAACTGGTTTGAAAAACTGGAATAAGATGTGTTCCGAACTCGAGGGCAAAAGACCTATTTAGAAGCCGATTTTGAGGTGCCAAATATTGAACTAGCTTCTGCAACTATTTAGATGCGGCTCGTCTCTAGCTTTAATTTGAGTACTCATGAGCCAAAACGGACTTCAGATGAGGAAGTTATGCCTGTTTTACTGAACAGTGCACAAAAAGATTCCAATCCGAATTCAGCTACGAGATTGAGTCTAGATAGATCTGAACTTTGTTTTTTTCTCTTTTTTTCTCACACTTTTTTTCCTTTTTTCTTTCTTTTTCTCTGACTTTTTTTCTTTTTTTCTTTTTTCTCTTCCTTTTCCAAACAAACTAGATAAGATGCAGATTGGATCAAGTGAAGATGTGAACGATCTCAACTATGATTATGACAATGAACGTGGGTAGCACGTGGTGGAAATTGATGGATGGATGGTGGTCAACGGAAGGGATAACGATGCAGCCGGCGTGACTAATGTAAAATGTAACTCAAACCTAAACGAACTAGACACTAAGACCAGCAACTCTATTACCCATTTATGCAACCGATAATTCAATAATGCAACCAATGAAAAGAAAACTGCAAAGGCTCAGACTGGCTTGGACAAAGGATGAATAGATCTAACTTTTTTGTGGCTTTTTCTTGGACAATAGGTAAGAAAATAAATCTAATCTAGGATAATTGAAATTCTCACCGAGCAACCCGAAACCGATACCACTTGATAGAGGCGAGGGTGTCCCGATCTTCGATGAGGTGATAACTATCGATTTGGTGGAGACGACTTTGACGATCCGACTACAAACGCAGACGACGCTGCGCCTTAGCAATCGCTAAACCAACTCCGAGGTTATCGACCACCGAGCACGATCAACCGACCACGAAGGTCTATTCCTGCAAGCAATCAAGAACAAGCAAGAATATGATAAAGCAATCTGAATATTGCGTAATATATATGAAGTATTGATAATGGTGGGGATCCGAAGCGGTCTTAGTCTGGTCGTTGGACACAACGACGGTACGGGTTGCAATGGCTAACTTTTAACTAAACAAATCCCAAGGAAAAGCTACTAGATGGATCTACTTATATAGGAGCAAGGTGGTGCCAAGGAGGTGGGAGGACGTCCCAAGGCAGCCTAAAACTAACCCTAGGTCGACAAGGCCATGGGCCCAAGCGGAGGTGACGAACACCTTTGGACTTGTAGTTTGACTCGGATTCTGCTTGCAACAATAGATTGTTTCGTCTATAACTCAACGCTCCGGATGGATTTTAAGGTGATTACAATTGGGTTGGAAAATGCACGAAATCTATTTTCCAACAAAAAGAATCAACCAATTTGGAGTCCGTATGAAAAGTTATAGACGCTGAGTCGTATTCTCAGATCCGAATCGAGTCCGTAACGTGAGACTTGGACTCTATCTTCTCTTGGGCCAAAAGTGACGGAGAGAACTTTTTGAACAGCAAACATCTCTTTCGGTCCCACACACTATCCAACTCCTTATGATCCATAAGAAAACATGATCAGTGAAAAATGTTATCTCAACCTAAGACTTTTAAGAGGATCTTACCATGATCAATATAGGCTTGAATCATAGCAGTATATGTCAGAACATCAGGGAAGCAGCCAGATGTTTTCATATAACTAAAAGTAGATTCCGCTTCAGCTAGTTTGTCCTGAGTGGGAACCATCGTTAGCATATCAACTTTCCAGAGAAAACTAGACAGCTAATGAAAATCAACACTTGCCTGTTTGACATATGAACAAATCAAGGACGAGTAAACCTCCTTGGTTAAAGGAATTTGCAAGTCCACCATGTCTTCAAAAAATTTCAGAGATTCTGCATATTTTCCCAATTTACACAATCCACTGATGAGTATATTGTAAGTTACAGCATCTGGATTCACATTGCTCGCCATCATTATGTGCGAGAACTCCAAAGCTTTCATAATCTCCAAAACTTAAATAGCTTCCGATGCCCGAGTTGTACGCAACAATATTAAGTTCAATCCCTCGAAATTTTGCTGCTTCAAGAACTGTGTCAATTTTTGTTGTCTGCCTGCAGCGGCCACAGGCAGTCAACAGAGTACTTATTGAAACAACGCCTGTGGAATGCCATCCTCTCCATTTCATGCAGTAAGCTAATGGCCTTTGAACATTCCAGCAGATCCATAAGCATCAATTAGTGCATTATAACTGACTTTGTTTGGCTTGCATGAGTTCTTTTCATCTCGTTAAAAAACCTCCCTAGCTTTTTTCAGGCTGTGCTGACCTACCATAGGCATTCAGTAAAGTGGTATAGGAAACTACATCAGGTCGCAGACCATTTTGTTTCAGTAACTTGAAAATTCCCAAGGCCTCAGTGTGCATCCCATGTGAGGCATAAGCACCCAAAAGTGCATTATATGATACAATATTAGGTTTAACTCCTTCAGCAACCATCATATCAAAGACTGCCTTGCAATCTTTCACTTGCCCACAAACATAATAAGAATGCATTCATGCTAAAATACGTAATAACATCTGGAGGACACTGTGCTCTTTTCTCCCTCATCGAAGTTTATCAAATTGACAGCATCTCCGTTGTCCGCTTTTACAAGGCAATGGATGACAATATTCAAAGTGAAAGTATCAGGGGCAATATTTGCTTCTTCTCATCATTTCAAAGTAACCTATGGCTTCCGAATACTGAGAGCCATTCTTGAAAGCAGATAATATAATATTGTGCGAACTCAAGTCTGGCCCCTACACCATTTCTTATCATCTTCTTACAAAGCTCTAAAGCCTTTTTCCAGTTACCAGCAGCACCACATGCATTTATGACATTATTATATGTAGCTCGGCTAGGAGGTATCTGCAGGACAAACACAGAAAGTAAACTAATAACACAACGATGACAACCAACAATGGTACAAGTATCTGAGCGTTGATAATATTTACAGAAATGTTATTTGCCAAAGTGGTTGCCGGAGCAAACTACAGACTGCATTATATAGAAAATCAAGATTTGCAATTTATTCCTGGTAGTACATTCATGGTGATCTTAGTGATGTTGATCCCTTTCAGCAATAGGTCTTTATTATTTGCTAGCGGTGCAATGAACTACTGCAGATATTTTCGCACTCTATTGCTAAGAGGCAAGAATTGGTGAAAACATTAGTACTTCCTCGACAGGAAGAAAGTTAAGCATAACATCCATAATTCCGAAAAGTACAAGTGTTTTCTAAGTGGGCCAGTAATGAAATTCAAGAAATATGAGGCAGCGCCAAAGCCAACATAAAATAGAGATAACACCCATAATTACCAAACTAAACAGCAATATACTTCACAGCCAATACTAAGGATATATGTGGATTAGTAGTGCTATGATGGTTTTAATCTGGTAGGCCCAGGGTCAACTATGGATACTCTAAGAGACTGTAAACCAAAACTAATGTGGTAGTACTAATCTACATATATGCTTAACAATTATGGCTTTGTTGGAGACTAGAGGAATTCTATACCAGAACTCAGTATCCATCTATAGTACTGGTGCCACCCAGGCAATATTATAAGTGGACAAGGCCAGTACCTCTGTCACTTTCTTTAAGGAGAGTAATAGCATACTTTGGAATGTACAAGAAAACAACTAGAACACATAAATCACATATAACCAGTCATATTCAATAAAACAAAGCAATTAGAACACAGTGATTATTTCAATCTAACAGTACTGACAGCTGCACGAAGCATATCATCCATAATGTTGATGGCCCAGCGCCATAGACCAGCCTTTAGCATGAGCATTGATCAAAGAGTTGTATATATCAGCATCTGGCTTGCACCTATAAATATTGATTATGTAAAAAAATCATAGACTAAACTGATGATGTAGAAGAGGCCCCACTTCCTATCTCATTTGTGCAGACAGACCATTATAAGGCAGCTATAACTCACATATTACTGGAGATAAATCATATTGGTGCATATGATAATACTACAGCTTTTCAAACTGCCAAGTTGGCTATTCCAGTAAAGGCATTAGTAATGTGTGGTAAGAATGGCTAATATATAACAATATAAAATATGCCTTTGGCAGAAAATTAAGTGGATACACTTCATAAAACAGACGAAGTTCATAATTTCGCAAGCAGCCAACGAGGCTATTAAGGAGTAATAGTATTGGTCTAGGAGTCCTTATTAGACCATGGTATAATGAGCCCAGGTTTAGGGATTTTTGCGCGTCGCAACTCATGCTCTTGATGGACTTTTTGGTCTCTCTTCTGATCGACATCAGCGGCACCGCCGTCGCCAATGCTGGCAGATCGATTCCAGATCGATATGCCCACGATCCAGCCATCCCACGCCGATCATCTAGTCTAGATCAATGAAGCCACCCCGCCCAGATCAATCGCAGCCGCTTACAGGAGTTCACCACCCCCGCCCCTAGGAGAACGACTATGCTGTTGGCATCACTGCTTTACCACACCGGCTTCACCGCTGTTCACGGCCGAACTCCAAAGAACCTCGACCGTCCGCATCATAGTCCCTCGCCACCGCCTTCCCGCGGAGATGCCTCCCTGGTCATGACGCGACCTCTACCTCTCCGACAGAGGACAACATGCAGACTGCTTCTCTATTGTCTCGCACGCTGTTCTCCCTTGACTACTTGTGCATTGCTTGCATGGTTACTACATCGACCAGGTATGGATGCTTGTTGCTTCGCTGTTGGTTCTTCTTCCTTGCAGCGGCTTGCTTTGCACGCCACTGGTTGTTGTATGCTCAGCGCAGGGCTCTTCCCCTGCTCTAGCTGGAGCGCTAGATGCTTGATTTGGCGGCCTTATGTGCTCCTTAGCTTCAACTCTTCTAAAAAATGAAAAATAAGTTTACAATGTCGCTTGTCTCTAGTGATTCCTCGGTGATGGTCATTTCATAACTCCATCTCCCACATGCACCTTCCGCTCGGTGTTGCATGTTCATCCGCTTGTTGCTATTCCGCTGCTGTTGCTCACCGCATCTCACCCGTGTTGAAGTGTATATGTGGATTATGGATTGCCTAGCCCTTTCTATCAGTTCGACTTTTGGTTGCATTGGCTAATGCATGAAGATTAACATGGTATCGTTTGCCAAGGTCCTGGCTTTTGCAATTTATTCAAAATTGCTGCTGTCGCTCTCCTAGCACACGTGATAGGCCTCTTGGGCCATACTCCTACCTCTGAATCTATTCACGTGTTGACTTCCCGCCACATGTGAGAGGGGGTGTTGAAGTGTATATGTGGATTGCCTAGCCCTTTCTATCAGTTCGAACTTTTAGTTATGCTATTAGCTAGATGAAGCTCAACAACCTGCAAGGCCTCCTCCACAGACTCTCCTGCATACACAATGGCTCTTGAATCTATGTTGTCAAAGGCGTGATCTCATACTTAGCCCATTAGAGATAATTATTTAGTTAGGAAAGAGATTGGTTCAGTTAGGAAGATTAAGATATGGTTTGTTAGGAAAGTTTAGATTCTATTCTTAGGCATCAAGTTGAGTCTTCCCTATAAAAGGGACACCACGCACTTCATAAGGATTATGAAATAGTAGATAAGAATAAACTAGTAAAGATCTAATCCCTGAATAAACTAGTAAAGATCTAATCCATGTCACCAACCTTCTCTCCCTCTCATCCTCGCACCATGGCTGGCCAACCTTCACTCCTTACAGCTTGTACCCTAACCATGTCACATTCATCGGTCTTAGGGCCGGTCCCAACTTAGCACGTGATATACGCTTTGTGTATGTGCTTCCTTGCTTCTAGTTCTCCATATTTTCCGCTGCGCCCACCAAATCCGCTGATATTTTTTGTTTCTCATGCCATGTAAGTCCATCAAACCTTTATATGTCAGCATCTTTTTCTGGTTCTAGTCCTTTCTATACAGCTTTTGTGGCCTTTTTCGTCCTTGTTGTTTTCTATAGGATTTTCGTGGCCTCTTTTTGGATTGTCGATTTACGCCCATTCTCTTGCCGCCGAAGTTTTCTAGCCGCTGATTTTCTTGGACTATGACTTTGTGCGTAATGCTTGTTTTCTTGATGTGCCATCTTCTTCGACAACCCATCTTCTTGATACTTATTTTGTATCTTCTATTGATGCGTGTCTTCGTTGATGCACCATCTTCTCTTATCCCTTTGGCTTGACTCAACAAGCTTTCAAGACTCTCCATGCTACAAACGATACTCTCAAGACGCGGATTTTGATTACCATTTTTTTCTAGTGTTACACTTCTTCAAATGCAAAGCTATTGCATATGCTTTGTCATTGAGGTGTTAAGGAGTATTAGTATTGGTCCAGGAGTATTGGTATAGCTGTAGGGTCTTTATTAGGCTATATTTGCCCCATGGGCCTTGTAATACAATCAAGTTGCATCCATAACAGAGGCAACTAAGGCCAAACATGTTCTATAGTCTGTACGAGACTCATGAACACAGATAATATGAGGACTATTATGGCTTATTGACTTTTGGTGAAAACCGAGGGTAGCTAAATGAAATCTGATGTCTCAAGTTAATATTATTCATACCGCCATTCTTGCATCTCAAAGAACAGGCCACGGGCTTGATCAACCTGGTTGTGTCTGGCATGTAATCGTATCATCATACCATAAATGTCATTACGGGCACAGTAGTTCTCCTGGTTTTTCATCCAGCAGAACACATATACAGCATGTTGCAAGGACTCCAGAAAAGGCCATTTCCTACAAGTGATGTAGATCATGTAAGAACTTTATGTCAGTGGATTTACAAAGGTGGGAGGTTTATTAACAAAATGAGAAATCTTGACATGTGACTTGTAGCTTCAGTAGCTAGAAGCTCATAAGGAGTACAGAAGCACATTCTCTAGTAAATAGCAATGTATATATTGGAGCAGAAAGATGGTAAGATGGTACATGAATTAAGTAATTAGAATTTTGAATTACTGAAAAAGCATTAAAAAATGCCATGAAAAACCTAACGATTACAAGGATCAAGCAAGAATCCTAAAAATCAATAATGCTCCCACAGTTTACTAGAACTAGCTAATACGCAAGATGACTAGAAACAATACAAGATCCGAATGCTTGAATCAAGCACAAAATCACATGTGTTATAAAATACCTAGATGACTAGAATGTCTATCCAAAACAGAAATTGAGTTCGTTCAGTTTCAACACTCCCATCTAGACATTTCGGAGACACTATAATGGCCAACAGCTGCAAGACAAGACTGCAATAGCCGCAGAATAATCTTTCGTTTTTTTGTTCATTTACTCCTATGATAAACCCAAATGGATGCCCAGTAACTCATTTCATCGAACACATAGAAAGCCGGTATGTGGGAGTCAGAGAGACACATTGCATCGAACACATAAATTGCAGAGGTGTCTTACACGAATAAGGAGAGGGAAGTTACGGCAGGCGAAGCGCCCGGCCCAGCAGTTGAGCACGGCGTCGACGGCATGGGTGTCGGCCCGCGGGAGCGCGAGCACGCGCGCGGCGACCTGGGACACCTTGCAGTCCTGCTGCCACCGGCTCCCTCCACGTGGAGGCGGTGCCGCGCGGGGAGCGCATCGGCACCTACGCCGTCCACCTCGACCCGGACTGTGCGGCGGCCGCGGTCGTAGTCGACGGAGACGGAGGGCCGCCGCTTGGCCCACAGCGGCGGCCCAGGCGATTCCGGTGACGCTTCAGGCGGCGGGCGGACGACGCGCGGAGGCGCCTGCCCGGTGACGCCGGCGGAGGGGGTGGCCAAGACATTGCTACAGTTGGTGGCAAAGCTCGACCGTTGTGCATGTGAGAGATTTCTGCGGATAAGGAATCTGATGTTTCAGCGACGATCTCCACTGAAAATGTTAAGAGATACTACCTCTGTCCTGATTTAATTGACGCCAGTTGTACACAAATTGTACTAGCTTTAGCTTCCTCCTTCGCCACTTAATCTTAATTTGAGAGGAAGATAATTTTATATTAAAGTTAGTAGATAAAGTTGAGACCATTCCTATCTCATCTTCGAAGAGGCTTTTGCCCTTCAAATCTTGTATTTAATATATACTTGCTTTGAGGCTAATAGTACTTCCATCATATTCCGTCAATCCTCTCTATCTCTTCTAACATGGTATCACCACAGATCCAAACCCTAGCCGCCTCCGCCAGACTTCGCCGCCTCTAGGGCGGTCGGGTTCATGACCACCGCTACCGCCTGCACTCTAGTGTTGGTTCGCTTCGTCGTGGTCGATTCTACCACGAGAGTCTTTTTCTTCGAGCCTCTTCTTCGTTTTTTTCTTTCTTCGCATCATCTTGATCGGCATTTTTTTATTTTTGATCTATTCTAGTCGGCTTATGTCCGCTGTCACCGCTATTAACCCTACTAAGGCTTTACTTCGACTCGGGCGCGACTCAAATTCGACCTGACATATGCTACGAGATCTGCCCGTCAGCCACCAGTCAGTCTGCTCGGCTTTCACCCGTCGCCTGCATATTATCTCCTCCCTCGCTCGACCAGACCTCAGACGCTTCGACCCGCTGGTCTCAGCAGCATGCGCGGCCCATCATACCGCTGTTTCTCGCTACCGTCCGCTTATCGATCCATGTCACCTGCCTCCGCCGAGTCTACACGGCGGCCTCTGCAGGGTATGCTCCGCTTGCCGTCTCGGCCCGGCTTGGCCACCACACAAAGTTCGCTATTACCTCACTGCAAGGTCAGCCACGTTGGTCGCCGCCTGCCGTTCGGGCGCAGATCGCTTTTGGCAAATTTTCGGTGCCAGATCGACGCTGGCTGTTCATATGTCGCCCCGTCGCCGCTCGCTTTCGCCGTCATCATCTAATTCGCCCACCCCGCTTCAACCTAAGCGGCGCCCCGACTCGCAGACACGATCGGCTTGATCACCCGCCGCCACCGCGATCCGCCTCAACTACGCCGGGTCGCGCCGACCGTTCCGCTTGGCTATGCGCCCGCAGTCCCATGAAGATCGCCCCGAGTTCAACGCGCTCCACCGATCGAGAACGGCCGCTACAAGGCCATTTCGCTTAAAGGCCACAATACCTTCGCCTGGTTATCCTCACAGCCAGTATCAACCCACGGTTGCCGCCGCTGCCGCCGCCATCGGGTCAGAAGCGGCTTGGCACGCCGTCTCCGGCCGCCTAAGGCCATCCTCACAAGAAGACGGCCATCAGATCGCCTTTGGCAAGATCGCCACGGCTCATGGGTCCCCGCCGCCGCTTCGAGGTCTTCCCTACCGACCGACCCTACCGGCTGTTGTTGTTGCGTCAGCTTTTCGGGTCAGAAGGCCGCGATCAGCCGATCACCTCGCCGTCATCCGATTTTTTCGTGGTATGCGCTGCCGCTTCGGGCGCTGAATGCCACCATCTCGCACCGGTTTCGCCACGCCGCATTCCTCACCTACTTCGAGCATCGCCGCTTGTTACTTAACTTAGTCGTCGCCGCTGGCCAGCCGATGCCGCCGATTCTTCGACGCCGCCACCGCTTCAGAACTGCTTGGGCCGCTTACGCCCGCCCACCCTTCATCTTCGCCTGCAGCACCACCATCGCCAAGGCTCGCCATCTACCCGACCACTTCGTTTACTCCGCACCATCGTTGGCGATATCAGCCTCTATGCCGACATTACGCCACAACCGCTGCCGAAGTCTTCTTCTGGCCGCCCTCCGACCTCGACATGGCTTACATCTCGTGTCCTCATCTACGCATGCCCGGCGCTAGCAACATCGATGCGCCTTCGCCCATGACGTGTCCTTAGGTCCGCAAGCCCGTGCGCGCTTTGTCAACTTCATCTTCGCCCGCTCACGTGATGCTCGGTGGCCGGCAACACCGACGCTGCGTTTTCGCTTCATCGTAACGCCTTTGATTCGAGCGCGCTAGGTGTCTGCCAGTTATTCGTCGTTGTTGTCATTGAAGGAAATATGCCCTAGAGGCAATAATAAAGTTATTATTTATTTCCTTATATCATGATAAATGTTTATTATTCATGCTAGAATTGTATTAACCGGAAACATAATACATGTGTGAATACATAGACAAACAGATAGTCACTAGTATGCCTCTACTAGACTAGCTCATTAATCAAAGATGGTTGTGTTTCCTAACCATAGACATGTGTTGTCATTTGATTAATGGGATCACCTCATTAGAGAATGATGTGATTGACATGACCCATTCCGTTAGCTTAGCACTTGATCGCTTAGTATATTGCTATTTGCTTTCATGACCTATACATGTTCCTCGTAACTATGAGATTATGCAACTCCTGCTAACGGAGGAACACTTTGGTACTACCAAACGCCACAACGTGAATCGGGTGATTATAAAGGAGTACTACATGTGTCTCCAAAGGTACTTGTTGGGTTGGCGATTTCGAGATTAGGTTTTGTCATCCGATTGCTCCGGAGAGGTATCTCTCGGTTTCTCGGTAATACACATCACATAAGCCTTGCGTAGCATTGCAACTAATGAGTTAGTTGTGAGATGATGTATTACTTGAACGCAGTAAAGAGACTACCGTAACTAGATTGAACTAGGTATTGATACCGACGATCAATCTCGTAAGTAACATACCGATGACAAAGGAACAACGATGTCGTTATGCGGTTCGACCGATAAAGATCTTCAGAGAATATGTAGGAACCAATATGGGCATCCAGTGTTCCGCTTATTGGTTATTGACCGAGAATAGTTCTAGGTCATGTCTATATAGTTCTCGAACCCGTAGGGTCCGCACGCTTAACGCTTCGGCGATGCCATTATGAGTTTATAAGTTTGATGTACCAAGGTTGTTCGAGTCCCGGATGTGATCACAGACATGACGAGGAGTCTCAAATGGTCGAGACATAAAGATTGATATATTGGAAGCCTATGTTTGATTCTGAAAGGTTCCTGATGAAAACAGAAGTTATCTGAATAACCGGGTTACTGTAACTTCTGGGGGTCAATGGGCCTTAATGGGCCATAGGGAGAAGAGGAAGGGCCGGCCAGGGTAGCCGCCACGCCCTCCCTCTAGTCCGAATAGGACAAGGAGAGGGGGCGGCGCCTCTTCCCTCTTCCCTCCCCAATCCTATTCCAACTAGGAAGGGGGGGTCCTACATCAAGGGAGTAGGACTCCTCCAGCGCTGCCCCTAGGGCTGGCCGCACCCCCTTGCTCCTTTATATACGGGGCAGGGGGCACCCTGCACACAAGTTGATCTACGGATCGCCTTAGCTGCAAGTGCGGCCTCCACCATATTCCACATCGGTCATATCATCGCTGAGTTTAGCGAAGCCTCACGCAGAGAGCATCATCATTGTCACCACGCCGTCAGGTCGACGGAACTCATCCTCGACGCTTTGCCGGATCGGAGCCCGGGATAGTCATCGAGCTGAACGCAGTCGAACTCGAGGTGCCGTGACGCTCGGTACTTGGATCGGTCGGATCGTGAAGACGCACACGCATCACATCAACCGCTGTCATAACGCCTCCGCCACGCCCACGAGGGTACGTGGACAACACTTCTCCTCTCTGATATGCCATCACCATGATCTTGCGCAAGCGAGGAAATTTTTGAAATTACTACGCTCCCCAACAAAGGGCATCCGAGCCAGGTTTTATGCGCTGATGTCATATGCACGAGTAGAACACAAGTGAGTTGTGGGCGATATAAGTCATACCGCTACCAAAGATGTCATACTTTGGTTCAGCGGTATTGTGAGATGAAGCGCCCGACCGACATTACGCCAGACGCTTACGCGAGACTGGTTTCACCGCTTTGAGCACTAGTTGCTTAAAGGTGACCGCGGGTGTCAGCTCTCACTTTAGTTGAACTGAAAAGGCTACGCCTCGGCCCTGCGAAGGTTAAAACAGCACCAACTTGACAAACTATCGCTGTGGTTTTGATGCGAGGTAAGAACGGTTCTTGCTCAGCCCAGAAGAGCATACACGTAAAACTTGCAACAACAAAGTAGAGGATGTCTAACTTGTTTTTGCAGGCATGTTGTGATGTGATGTGGTCAAGACGTGATGCTATATTTTATTGTATGAGATGATCATGTTTTGTAACCGAAGTTATCGGCAATCGGGCAGGAGCCATATGGTTGTCGCTTATTGTATGAAATGCAAAAGCTATGTAATTGCTTTACTTTATCACTAAGCAAGAGCGATAGTCGAGAAGCAATAGTTGGCTAGACGACAACGATGCTACGATGGAGATCAAGGTGTCGCTACCGGTGATTTATGGTGATCATGACGGTGCTTCGCGATGGAGATCACAAGCACAAGATGATGATGACCATATCATATCACTTATATTGATTGCATGTGATGTTTATCCTTTATGCATCTTATCTTGCTTTGATTGACGGTAGTATTATAAGATGATCTCTCACTAAAATTATCAAGAAGTGTTATCCTCGAGTATGCACCGCTATAAAGTTCTTCGTCGGCCGAGACACCACGTGATGATCGGGTGATAGGCTCTACGCTCAAATACAACGGTGCAAAACAGTTGCACACGCTGAATACTCAGGTTAAACTTGACGAGCCTAGCATATAATGATATGGCCTCTAACACGGAGACCGAAAGGTCGAACGTGAATCATATAGTAGATATGATCAACATAGTGATGTTCACCATTGAAACTACTCCATCTCACGTGATGATCGGACATGGTTTAGTTGATTTGGATCACGAATCACTTAGATGACTAGAGAGATGTCTATCTAAGTGGAGTTCTTAAGTAATATGATTAATTGAACTTTAATTTATCATGAACTTAGTCCCGTAGTATTTTGCAAATTATGTTGTAGATCAATAGCTCATGTTGTTGCTTTCTATATGATTATTTTAATGTGTTCCTAGAGAAAATTGTATTGAAAAATGTTAGTAGCAATGTTATGGATTGGATCCGTGATCTCGAGGTTTATCCTCATTGCGCACGTAAGAATTATGTCCTTAATGCACCGCTAGGTGATGTACCTATTGCAAGAGCAAGATGCACACGTTATGAACGTGTGGCTAGCTCAATATGATGACTACTTGGTAGTTTAGTGCACCATGCTTAAACGGCTTAGAATCGGGACTTCAAAGACGTTTTGAACGCATGGACCATATGAGATGTTCCAGGAGTTGAAGTTAATATTTCAAGCAAATACCCGAGTTGAGAGATATGAAGTCTCCAACAAGTTCTATAGCTAAAAGATGGAGGAGAATCGCTCAACTAGTGAGCATGTGCTCAGATTGTCTGGGTACTTCAATCGCTTGAATCAAGGGAGTTAATCTCCAGATAAGATAGTGATTGACAGAATTTTCTAGTCACCATCACTAAGTTACTAGAACTTCGTGATGAACTATAGTATGCAAGGGATGACGAAAACAATTCCCGAGCTCTTCGTGATGTTGAAATCGACGAAGGTAGAAATCGAGAAAGAGCATCAAGTGTTGATGATTGACAAGACCACTAGTTTCAAGAAAAGGGCAAAGGAAAGAAAGGGGAACTTCAAGTAGAATGACAAGCAAGTTGTCACTCCCAACGAAGAAACCCAAAGCTGAACCAAAGCCCAAACCGAGTGCTTAATCAGAGTAGGAAATAGTCACCGAAACGGAAATACCCTAGATATTTGGTGGATAAGAAGGATGGCAAAGTGAACAAGGGTATATTTGATATACAGGTTATTGATGTGTGCTTTACTAGTGTTTATGGTAGCCTCGAGTATTTGATACTTGTTCGTTGTTAAGATTAGTAACTCAAACAGAGTTACGTATCAAAAACAGAGACTAGTTGAAGGGGAAGTGACGATGAGTGTTGGAAGTTGATAGAGGCGAGGGTGTCCCGATCTTCGATGAGGTGATAACTATCGATTTGGTGGAGACGACTTTGACGATCCGACTACAAACGCAAACGACGCTGCGCTTAGCAATCGCTAAACCAACTCCGAGAGGTTATTGACCACGCCGAGCACGATCAACTCCGACTACGAAGGTCTATTCCCGCAAGCAATCAAGAACAAGCAAGAATATGATAAAGCAATCTGAATATTGCGAATATATATGAAGTATTGATAATGGTGGGGATCCGTAAGCGGTCTTAGTCCGGTCGTTGGACACAAACGGCACACGGTTGCAATGGCTAACTTTTAACTAAACAAATCCCAAGGAAAAAGCTACTAGATGGATCTACTTATATAGGAGCAAGGTGGCGCCAAGGAGGTGGGAGGACGTCCCAAGGCAGCCTAAAACTAACCCTAGGTCGTATAAGGTCAATGGGCCCAGCGAGGTGACGAACACCTTGGACTTGTAGTTTGACTCGATTCTAGCTAGTATACGATTGTTTCGCCTATAACTCAACGCCCGGACGGATTTTAAGGTGATTCCAATTGTTGGAAAATGCACGAAATCTAGTTTCCAATAAAAAAAGAATCAACCAATTTGGAGTCTGTATGAAAAGTTATAGACGTTTTGAGTCAGGTATGTCTGCAGAGTCCGAATCTGAGTCCGTAACGTGAGAGACTTGGACTCTATCTTCTCTTGGGCCAAAAGTGACGTGAGAGAACTTTTTGAACAGCAGGTAAACATCTCTTTCTCCCTTATCTTCATATGTGGATTGTACAAATGTCCCATACACCTGCAATTAGACATGGCACAAAAGTTTGTGAAGTATTTTTGTCCTGGATGACATAAATAAATTATTGCATGGTTTGCATTAGAAATCACCTCACAAATATACATGTATGCAATATTTTTGGTCGTATCCAAGGTAATCATGTCCTCATCATCCTCCCCTTCTTGAAAACAAAGCCGTCCTCGGCGTTGCTTAGTCTGAAATATGGCTAACAAAAGAGACAAGGTGTACATGTTGTATATGTATATGTCATCCATTTTTACTTCCCTTGATTTTTGCACATATGACACATGAATAGATGAGTAACTTGCATCGTTCATAAAATCTAACGCCAAAACATTATCACAAGAAGTAGAAGGCATGAAAATATTACAACTCAGTTTGCACATATAAGTGAAGTTTTATTCATTTCAAAAGATTGACAATGTTCATCATTAAACCATCCCAACATTGGTGAATAAACCTTACTTGCATCAAGTTTACATGCTACAACATGCTTAAATAAGCAAACATGCAATAAGTTATTTGACACAGAATCATCACCAAGATTAGAGGTCATATCAAAATGATTAAACATTGATTCTTTTGCATCAATAGTTAATTCAATGGGTGCACTCAAAATTGTTGGTATTTCAGTTGTTTGATCACATGACGCATTCATGATAGTATCAAGATTCTCTAAAATAGGTGATGTGCTCAAATCACCAGTTAACTCAACACATGATGCATTCAAGTTAACTAGGGATGCATCATTCTCATGTGAAGTTATATCATTAATACCTTTATCACATTTTGTCGCAAAGACGGAGCTGATGTAGGTACGGCCTTGATAATGCACCATACACTTGAGATGATGTCGCTTTCACAACTGGGTGGGGCTGCTCTAGTAGGTGCAACGGTGGAGGAACCAACTCGACGATGGTGAGCATGAACTCGAATAGTAGTTGTTGTAGTCACCCAATGCATCCTCCCCGTAGTTGTTCTCAAAGGTACAAGCTAAACATACATACCAATAATGGAACGAGGAATATAGTGAAATCTTGCACGGATATCATGGTTAAAACCACCAAAAATCTATTCATTGTATCATCCTCGATTCTTCTATGTCACAATGATGCATATAAGATTTGAACTCTTTGTAGTAAGTATGAACAGTGTTATCGCTTTGTTTTAATTGTTCAAATTTAAGTACAATTCACCATTTATAGTAAGGAGGAAAAATTGTTGTCTCATTACAGCTTTCAAAACTTTCCAAGTTGTGGGTTGGTTATCAATGTTTTTCTTACAATGTACACTCCACCAAATGTAGCAAAACCAGAAATGCTCTAGTGGTAGCTCAGATTCTCTCAAGTTCGTAAAAATCATGGTGACTAAAAACTTCTTCTAATTCAAGCTCCCAAGCTAGATAAATAGCAGGATTAAATCTACCTCAAATGATGGTAAAGACATACCCTGACCATATGCTTGTGTGTGTTGTCCCAACTCTGGATGGTGAAGATGTGTCCGTCAGTCCAAGAACTTCTATCTCCGAACCTGTCATGATTAGTAGAAACAAGAAACAAAATTCAGAATAATGTTCCTATGAACTACTAGGATGTGGTTGTAAAGTGCTCACAAGAAAGCAAATATCAATATCTTACAAGTTCTTACCATGCAAATAGTGGTGACAGATAACCAGCGGTGTCAAGTAAATCTGAAGATTGTGTATAGCGATTGCCAGGAGAACGACGATACACGGTGTAGAAATATGTAGAGCTGGGTTGGCTATATATGGTAGCAATTTTTTTAGCAATAATCAATTCAAAGATGCAATGTTGAATAAACGCTCAACGATTTGCAGATGTGCTGGTCCTAGGCTAGACCGGACTAGAGACGCGAGCCTAGAATACTAATGAGGTCACGCAAGCGTACAACTTGCATCAATGAAGGATACTAAGTAGCTCCGACAGCAAGATATAAGTGAAGATCACAATGGCAAATAAGATAATGATGAAAACAACTGCCAAGGTGGATATACAACAACTCTCTCCAATTTTCTCTTGAAAAGTTTGAGCCAATTTTCTGATAACTTTTTTCAAAGAATGCTACTAACTCAAGCTTTCCAATGCAAAAAGAATCACTCAATTCGAGTTGATATGAGGAGTCAAAAATTCTAAAACTGGTTTGAAAAACTGAATAAGATGTGTCCTTGAACTTCGAGGGCAAAAGACCTATTTAGAAGCCGATTTTGAGGTGCCAAATATTGAACTAGCTTCTGCAACTATTTAGATGCGGCTCGTCTCTAGCTTTAATTTGAGTACTCATGAGCCAAAACGGACTTTCAGATGAGGAAGTTATGCCTGTTTTACTGAACAGTGCACAAAACAGATTCCAATCCGAATTCAGCTACGAGATTGAGTCTAGATAGATCTGAACTTTGTTTTTTTTCTTCTTTTTTTCTCACACTTTTTTTTCCTTTTCTTTCTTTTTTTCTGACTTTTTTTCTTTTTTTTTTTTTTTTCTCTTCCTTTCCAAACAAACTAGATAAGATGCAGATTGATCAAGTGAAGATGTGAACGATCTCAACTATGATTATGACAATGAACTGTGGGTAGCACGTGGTGGAAATTGATGGATGGATGGTGGTCAACGGAAGGGATAACGATGCAGCAAGCATGCGTGACTAATGTAAAATGTAACTCAAACTCTAAACGAACTAGACACTAAGACCAGAACTCGACACCCATTTATGCAACCGATAATTCAATAATGCAACCAATGAAAAGAAAACTGCAAAGGCTCAGATCGCTTGGACAAAGGATGAATAGATCTAACTTTTTTGTGGCTTTTTCTTGGACAATAGGTAAGAAAATAAATCTAATCTAGGATAATTGGAAATTCTCACCGAGCAACCTGAAAACCGATACCACTTGATAGAGGCGAGGGTGTCCCGATCTTCGATGAGGTGATAACTATCGATTTGGTGGAGACGATTTTGACGATCCGACACAAACGGCACGACGCTATGCTTAGCAATCGCTAAACCAACTCCGAGAGGTTATCGACCACGCCGAGCACGATCAACCTCGACCACGGAAGGTCTATTCCTGCAAGCAATCAAGAACAAGCAAGAATATGATAAAGCAATCTGAATATTGCGAATATATATGAAGTATTGATAATGGTGGGGATCCGTAAGCGGTCTTAGTCTCGGTCGTTGGACACAAACGGCACACGGTTGCAATGGCTAACTTTTAACTAAACAAATCCCAAGGAAAAGCTACTAGATGGATCTACTTATATAGGAGCAAGGTGGCGGCCAAGGAGGTGGGAGGACGCCCCAAGGCAGCCTAAAACTAACCCTAGGTCGCATAAGGCCAATGGGCCCAAGCGGAGGTGACGTGAACACCTTTGGACTTGTAGTTTGACTCGGATTCTGCTGCAGCATAGATTGTTTCGCTCTATAACTCAACGCTCCGGATGGATTTTAAGGTGATTATAATTGTTGGAAAATGCACGAAATCTATTTTCCAACAAAAAGAATCAACCAATTTGGAGTCCGTATGAAAAAGTTATAGACGCTTTGAGTCAGGTATGTCTGCAGTAGTCCGAATCGAGTCCGTAACGAGAGACTTGGACTCTATCTTCTCTTGGGCCAAAAGTGACGTGAGAGAACTTTTGAACAGCAGTGTAAACATCTCTTTCTCCTTATCTTCATATGTGGATTGTACAAATGTCCCATACACCTGCAATTAGACATGGCACAAAAGTTTGTGAAGTATTTTTGTCCCGGATGACATAAATAAATTATTGCATGGTTTGCATTAGAAATCACCTCACAAATATACATGTATGCAATATTTTTGGTCGATCCAAGGTAATCATGTCCTCATCGTAAGTAGTTCCAAGATTGATATGATCATCATCGCACACCCCTATACTATCGAGATTAGTGTTTATAGTAGCCCCTAGTATTTGATACTTGTTCGTTGTTAAGTTTAGTAACTCAAACAGAGTTACGTATCAAATGTAAACTAGTTGAAGGGGCAGTAACGATGAGTGTTGGAAGTAGTTCCAAGATTGATATGATCATCATCGCACACCCCTATACTATCGGGATTAGTGTTGAACCTAAATAAATGTTATTTGGCGCTTATGCTGAGCATGGATATGATTTGATCATGTTTATTGCAATACGTTATTCATGTAAGTTAGAGAATAATTATTGTTCTGCTTACATGAATAAAACCTTCTATGATCATACACCCAATGAAAATGGTTTGTTGGATCTCGATCGTGATACACATATTCATAATATTGAAACCAAAAAATGTAAAGTTAATAATGATAGTGCAATTTATTTGTGGCACGCCGCTTAGGGGTCATATCGTGTAAACGATGAAGAAACTCCATAAAGATGGATTTTCAAATCACTTGGTTATGAATCGCTTGACGCTATGTAACCGCCTTTTGGGCAAGATGACTGAAAACTCCGTTGTTCGGAACAATGGAACGAGCAACAAACTTGTTGGAAATAATACATACCGATGTATGCGTATCCAATGAGTGTTGATGTTCGTAAAGTATCGTTATTTTCCGACCTTCACAAGACGATTTGAGCAGATATGGGTATATCTACTTGATGAAACATAAGTCTGAAATAATTGAAAGGTTCAAAGAATTTCAGAGTGAAGTGGAAAAATCATCGTAACATGAAAATAAAGTTTCGCGATTCGATCACGGAGACGAATATTTGAGTTACGAAGTTTGGTCTTTAATTAAAATAATGTGGAATAGTTTCACAGTTTCACGCCACCTAGAACACCACAATGTTATGGTGTGTCCGAACGTCAGAATTCACACTTTATTGGATATGATGCGATCTATGATGTCTCTTATCGGTTTACCACTATCATTTTGGGGTTATGCATTAGAGACATGCATTCACGCTAAAAGGGCACCATCTAATACGTTGAGACGACACCGTATGAACTATGGTTTAGCAAAGAAACCTAAGTCGCTTTCTTAAAGTTTGAGTTGTGATGCTTATGTGAAAAGTTTTTCACCCGATAAGCTTGAACCCAAATCGAGAAGTGCGCCTTCATAGAATACCCAAAGGTAACTATTGGGTACACCTTCTAACACGATCCAAAAGCAAGATATTTGTTGTTAAGATGGATCCTTTCTAGAGAAGAAGTTTCTCTCAAAGAAGTGAGTGGAGGAAAGTAGAACTTGATGAGGTAATTGTACCTTCTCCCTTATTGAGAGTAGTTCATCACGTAAATCAGCCTCAAGTGATTCCTACACCAATTAGTGAGGAAGTTAATGATGATGATCATAAAACTTCAGATCAAGTTGCTACCAAACCTCGTAGGTCTTCCAGAGTAAGATCCGCACTCAAAGTGGTACGGTAATCCTATTCTAGAAGTCATGTTACTAGACCATGATGAACCTCAAGAACTATGAGGAAGCGATGATGAGCCCAGATTCATGTAAATGGCTTGAGGCCATAAAATCTGAGATAGGATCCATATATAAGAACAAAGTGTGGATTTTGGTTGACCCGCTCGATGATCAGCAAGTCATGTTAAATGAATGGATCTTCAAGAGGAAGACGGACACCGATAATAGTGTTACTATCTATTAAAGCTCAACTTGTCACAAAAAGGTTTTTGACAAGTTCAAGGTGTTGACTACAATGAGATTTTCAATCAGTAGCGATGCTTAAGTCCGTCCGGATCATGTTAGCAATTGCCACATTTTATGAAATCTGGCAAATGGATGTCAAAACTACATTCTTTAATGGATTTATTAAAAAAGAGTTGTATATGATGCAACCGTAAGGTTTTTATCAATCCTAAAGGAGCTAACAAATGTGCAAGCTTCAACGATCCATCTATGGACCGGTGCAAGCATCTCGAGTTGAATAAACGCTTGATAGTGTGATCAAAGATATGGTTTTATATGCACTTTTGGAGAAGCCCAGATTTGCAAGAAAGTGAGGGGAGCACTACAACCTTTCCGATAAGTATATGTGAATGACATATTGTTGATCGGAAATAATGTAGAATTATTCAAAAGCATAAAGGAGTGTTTGAAAGGAGTTTTTCAAAGAAAGACCTCGTGAAGCTGCTATATATTGAGCATCAAGATCTATAGAGATAGATCAAGACGCTTGATAAGTTTTCAATGAATACATACCTTGACAAGATTTTGAAGTAGTTCAAAATGGAACAGTCAAAGAAAGAGTTCTTGCCTGTGTTACAAGGTGTGAGATTGAGTAAGACTCAAACCCCACCACGGCAGAAGATAGAAAGAGAATGAAAGTCATTCCCTATGCATCAGCCATAGGTTCTATAAAGTATATCATGTCAGGTACTGATCTATTGCATACCCTACCACTAAGCTTGGCAAGGAGTGCAATAGTGATCTAGGAGTAGATCAATGGACAACGGTCAAAATTATCCTTAGTAGAATAAGGATATGTTTCTCGATTATGGAAGTGAAAAAAGGTTCGTCAGAAAGGGTTACGCCGATGCAAGTTTTAAATCTAGATGACTCGAGTCTCAATCTGGATACATATTGAAAGTGGAGCAATTATTAGAGTAGCTCTGCAAGAGCATTGTAGATATAGAAATTTGCAAAATACTTACGGCTCAATGTGACAAGTCCTGCTGACTAAAATTATCTCACAAGCAAAACATGATCACACCTTAGTACTCTTTGGGTGTTAATCACATAGTGATGTGAACTAGATTACTGACTCTAGTAAACCCTTTGGGTGTTGGTCACATGTCGATGTGAACTATGGGTGTTAACCACATATAGATGTGAACTATTGATGTTAAATCACATGGCGATGTGAACTAGATTATTGACTCTAGTGCAAGTGGAGACTGAAGGAAATATGCCCTAGAGGCAATAATAAAGTTATTATTTATTTCCTTATATCATGATAAATGTTTATTATTCATGCTAGAATTGTATTAACCGGAAACATAATACATGTGTGAATACATAGACAAACAGATAGTCACTAGTATGCTCTCTACTAGACTAGCTCATTAATCAAAGATGGTTGTGTTTCCTAACCATAGACATGTGTTGTCATTTGATTAATGGGATCACCTCATTAGGAGAATGATGTGATTGACATGACCCATTCCGTTAGCTTAGCACTTGATCGCTTAGTATATTGCTATTTGCTTTCTTCATGACCTATACATGTTCCTCAGAATTCATGAGATTATGCAACTCCTGCTTACCGGAGGAACACTTTGGGTACTACCAAATGTCACAACGAATCGGGTGATTATAAAGGAGTACTACTGTGTCTCCAAAGGTACTTGTTGGGTTGGCGATTTCGAGATTAGGTTTTGTCATCCGATTGCCTGAGAGGTATCTCGGCCTTCTTGCAATACACATCACATAAGCCTTGTAAGCATTGCAACTAATGAGTTAGTTGTGAGATGATGTATTACGGAACGAGTAAAGAGATTTACCGGTAATGAGATTGAACTAGGTATTGATACCGACGATCAATCTCGTAAGTAACATACCGATGACAAAGGGAACAACGATGTCGTTATGCGGTTTGACCGATAAAGATCTTCAGAGAATATGTAGGAACCAATATGGGCATCCAGGTTCCGCTTATTGGTTATTGACCGAGAATAGTTCTAGGTCATGTCTACATAGTTCTCGAACCCGTAGGGTCCGTGACGCTTAACGCTTCGGCGATGCTTCATTATGAGTTTATAAGTTTGATGTACCAAGGTTGTTCGAGTCCCTGTGATCACAGACATGACGAGGAGTCTCAAATGGTCGAGACATAAAGATTGATATATTGGAAGCCTATGTTTGATTTCGAAAGGTTCCGATGAAAACAGGAAGTTACGAACACCGGGGTTACTTGAACTTCCGGGGTCAATGGGCCTTAATGGGCCATAGGAGAAGAGGAAGGCGGCCAGGCAGAGGTGCCGCGCCCTCCCCTCTAGTCCGAATAGGACAGGAGAGGGGGGCGCCTTCCTCTTCCCTCCCCCCAATCCTATTCCAACAAGGAAAGGGGGAGTCCTACTGGGAGTAGACTCTCCAGCGCGCTTCAGGGCTGGCCGCACTTCTTGCTCCTTTATATACGGGGGGGGCACCCTGCACACAAGTTGATCTACGGATCGCTCCCTTAGCCGCAGGCGGTGCCCCTCCACCATATTCCACATCGGTCATATCATCGCGAGTTTAGGCGAAGCCTCGCGCCGTAGAGCATCATCATTGTCACCACGCCGTCAGGTCGACGGAACTCATCCCCGACGCTTTGTCGGATCGGAGCCCGGGATAGTCATCGAGCTGAACGTAGTGCTGAACTCGGAGGTGCCGTGACGCTCGGTACTTTGGATCGGTCGGATCGTGAAGACGACGACTACATCAACCGCGCTTGTCATAACGCCTCCATTTACGGTTCTACGAGGGTACGCGACAACACTCTCCCTCTCGCTGATATGCCATCACCATGATCTTGGCGTGCGTAGGAATTTTTGAAATTACCACGCTCCCCAACAGTCATGTCATATGCTTCGCGTGTTGCACTTTGCCATGTCATCATCTGCATTTTTATCATGTCATCATGTGCATCGATTTGCATACGTGTTCGCCTCATGCATCCGAGCATTTTCCCGCTGTCCGCTTTTCCAATCCGCACTCCTATGTCTCCCGGCCGCCTTTTACCTCTTTTCGTGCGGGTGTTAAACGGTCTCGAATGGACCGAGGTTTGTCAAGCTGCCTTGGTATAGCACCGTAGACCGCCTGTCAAGTTTCGTGCCATTTGAGGTCGTTATACTCCAACTGCTAACCGTAAACAGAGAAGCCTCTTTTGTGTGCAGCCCAACACCCTTCCAAAGTGGCCCAAACCCAGCAAACTCCCTCCATGCTTCTCGGCCGCTCGATCACGATCAAGGGTCAAAACCGCACCTCATTTGGAGTCTCCTAGCTCCTCACCTATATAAACACCTTCTCCTCCAAAAATCGCAGTCCAAATCCCTCAAACCCTAAAATTCCTCCGTGTCGCACCGACATGTCCCTCACCGACAAAGTCTCGCCACCATCGCATGGAAGCCCGCGCGGCCGCCACGCAGCTACGCCGCTCATCGCTGCCTGGGCTCGCGAGGTCTGTCATGCACAAGGCTGCCTGGCCCACGCCACCAGCACCTGGCCGCCGCTGGCTTCATCACGGTTGCTCGCTTTCGCTTGCCTGGCGCCTGTCTCGCCACTGGGCGCCGCCGCGCCTCCTCTGGTCCGCCTGGCCTCACAAGGCTTGCCTCAAGGCTGGATGTCATGCCGGCCTGCTTCAAGGCTTCGGACTCAAGGGCTTCCTCCGCGCCCGCTCAAGCGCTTCTCCTCCTCGCCGGGCCACCACACCGCCTTGTTGTTGATCCGCGTAGTGGATGAGATCCACCTACCTGGCTGTTGGAAATATGCCCTAGAGGCAATAATAAAAGCATTATTGTTATATTTCCTTGTTCATGATAATTGTCTTTTATTCATGCTATAATCAGATTATCCGGAAATCGTGATACACGTGAATACATAGACCACAATACGCCCCTAGTGAGCCTCTAGTTGACTAGCTCGTTGGTCGACGATAGTCATGGTTTCCGACTATGGACATCGATGTCATTGATAACGGATCACGCCATTAGAGAATGACGGATGGACAAGACCCAATCCTAAGCATAGCACAAGATCGTAGTTCGCTTTGCTAGAGCTTTTCCAATGTCAAGTATCTCTTCCTTAGACCTTGAGATCGTAACCCCGGACACCGTGAGAATGCTTTGGTGTACCAAACGCCACAACGAATCGGGTGACTATAAAGGTGCATTATGGTATTCCAAAAGTGTCTCATGGGTTGACACGGATCGAGATGGATTTGTCATCCGCATGACTCGGAGAGGTATCACCGCCCACTCTGTAGTGCATCATCATAATGAGCTCAAAGTGATCAAGTGTCCGTCACGGATCATGCATTACGGCACGAGTAAAGTGACTTGCTTGCCGTAACTAGACCGAACGAGGTATTGGGATACCGACGATCGAAGTCTCGCAAGTAACATACCGCTCGACAAAGGGAATAGAATACGGGTTGTTTGAACTTGACATCGTGGTTCATCCGATGACAACATCGAGGAACATGTGGGAGCCAACATGGGTATCCAGATCCCGCTGTTGGTTATTGACCGAGGTCGCCTTTTACATGTCTCCAGATGTCTCCGAACCCGTAGGGTCTACACACTTAAGGTTTGGTGACGCTAGGTTATTAGGAAGACAAGTATGTGATTACCGAATGTTTTTCTGAGTCCTTGATGAGATCCCTGACGTCACGAGGAGTTCCTAATGGTCCGGAGGTAAAAATTTATATATGGAAAGTGGTTAAACGGACCTCGAAAGTTTCGGGGTATACTGTAATGTACCTGGGCCACCGAGGGTTCCGGAGGTCCACTGGAGGGGCCACCTCGGGGCCACATGGGCTGTGTGGAGAGGGAGCCAGCCCCGGTGGCTGGGCGCCCCCACCTAGGCCCATGCGGCTAGGGCTTGGGAGGGAAACCCTAGGCAAGCAAAGGGGCGCCTCAGCTTGGGGGCAAGCCACCCCTCTCCTCCCTTGTCGCCGCCCCCATCTAGGGTTTCCCCAGATGGCCGCCCCCTGCCCTCTCCTCCTATAAATAGAGGGGTGAGGGAGGGCTGCATACACAATTGAAGGCGCAGCCCTCCCTCCCCAACACCTTTCCTCCTCCGCAGGCGCTACGGAAGCCCCAGCCGAGAACCGAGACTCCACCATCATCACGCCCGTCATATCGTTGGAGCCATCTTCCTCAACCTCTCCTTCCTCCTTGCTGGATAAAGACGGAGGGACGCTTGCCTGTGATCAGACGTGGTGTTGAACGCGGAGGTGCTGTCCTGCTCAGACTTGGTCATCGGTGATCGGAATCACGCTGAGAATGACTCCATCATCAAGACTCTTCAACGCTCGCACTCGATCTACAAGTGGTATGTAGATGCAACTCACTCGTAACTCGTTGCTTAGATGAACTCATAGATGGATCTTGGTGAAACGTAGGGAAAATTTTAATTTTCGCAACGCTCCCCAACAAAGGGCATCGAGCTAGGTCTATGCGTAGTTCTCTATTGCACGCAGTAGAACACAATTTAGTTGTGGGCGTGGATCTTGTCAACTTACTTGCCGCTACTAATCTTATCTTGCTTCCTCGGTATTGTGGGATGAAGTGGCCGGACCAACCTTACACGACGCTTACGTGAGACCGGTTCCACCGACTAACATGCACTAGTTGCATAAGGTGGTCATGGGTGTCTGCTCTCCCACTTTAGTTGGAGCGGATTCGGCGAAAAGGGTCCTATGAAGGGTAAATAGAAGTTGACAAGATCACGCTGTGGTTATTCGTAGGTAAGAAAACGTCTTGCTAGAACACAATTGCAGCCACGTAAAAGATGCAACTACAATTAGAGGACGCCTAACTTGTTTTTGCAGCAATT